>JAOXJP010101992.1:0-14367 GCA_025762735.1 Platanus orientalis | reverse complement strand
GATGATGATGATGATGATGATGCTGTGACTTTGTTATCTCGTATACTTCGAGTGACGGTGGCAGAGGCCCGCAATGAGCTGAGATTAGCCTGTGGTTCCGTAGTCAAGTTAGAGTGGTTACGGTCAAGATTCAAGGGGGTGACTAACCGTAGTGATCCAGAGGTGATCAGATGCTCTGCCAGAGCATACTTGCTCTATATGCTTGGGTGCACCCTGTTTACTGATAAAACAGGGACTCGAGTGCCAGTTGATTACCTCCACTGTTTAGAAGATCTAGAGAGCATACATACTTATACGTGGAGAGCCGCTGTGTTGGCATATTTATATCGACAACTGGGGTTTGCTAGAGTCAGGTGTAAAACAGATCACTGGGTACCTTACATTGTTAGAATGGTGAATCTATGAGCACTTTTCTAGCATTGCTTCGCTCCGAAACATTAGATGTCGGCCTCAGGACCCACGCATCCAGCATTTTAAGCCATGCAGGGAGATAGGTGGTATTACGGACAATGTGATGGCACTTCAGGCGACCATCGATGCATGGGGCTCCGACTATGTATGTGTTTATTTTTATATAGTATAGGTCAATACTTTTTTAAATACTTGTCTTTTATTTGTCTGACGTATATTTTTTATGTTCTTATATTGTATTTGTTTGACATATATGTTAACTTGTGCAGGCTACATGGTTACTGTATCAAGATTGCAGGTAATATCACCCATTGCTTAATATTACATTCTACCATGGCATGCTTAAATGCCTTAAGATCGTGGAGCCCTATCATCCGATGTGGGTTTTGAGGCAGTTTAGGCGACAACAGATTATACCATCTACCCCATTGTCCTCGGAACAAAGAGTATGGGGTTTATCTACAACATACCAACCCAGTTACCATTTTTATGAGGAGGTATAGGCGGTATGGCAGAGCCATGTACTCTCAGCCAAGCATCAATCCCTGCCTTCACATTTTTTCGATGATTGTACACTTGACTATATGGATTGGTATGCACACGTATCACATCGATACATGCAGAACCCAGATGATAGATCAGTTGAAGCATCACAGCCTATGCAGATGAGCTCTACGCAGTCATTATTGACGGTAGAAGAGGTAGATCATTTTAACATTCGTATTTCTCTTATTTTAGTTATTTTTTTCGTTGCAACTTATACTATATTTATCTGTGATTATTTTAGCGTCTTGAGCTAGTCACGTCTGTACTTAGACCAGTCATGGAGGGTCATTCTATGACGATCCAGCACACTAGTAGGATTGATGCTTTTAGGCGGGCCTGGGATATCCTGACCTGTCGTGGCCAGCCCGCGATGGCTCTGACGACATACAGACGGAAGAGGCCAATCAGAGAGACCACAGGGACCACGGGGACAGTTTTTTAATCCTTTTTTAGTTTGACGAGTTGTATTTTGTACTTTAAAAGGGATGAGGCCCCTCGTACTATTATTTTGTTTTTGTTTATATAATAGCCAGTTTTGTTTGTTGGCATTCCTTCTTTATTTGTTATTATGATTGCATTTTTATACTTTAAAACCATGCACTAAAAGATGGGGTCATCTCTATCGATTAGATATAGAAGTTGTTAATACAAAATTACACAATCATTACACTGTGCGAGTGTCAGTCGTCAGTCAAATCAACCATCTCCTGTGTCACTACATCATCACTAATAACACATTAGAATTCATGAATTCTTGATTTGTACAAATGTAGTGCCCATTTCAACGCATTATCGCTCCAGTATCTATGCCAAAGTGTCGTGATGGGTGGGATAGGATGACCCAGCATGAGGAAGACCTGCACACATAACAAATAATAAAGTTAAACACTGCTAAAAATAATTAACTGTAATAGCACCCTACACATTAACATTTACATGTATAAAGTGGTTCTCGTTTACGAAGTCTATGGCAACTTCCTTCTGGGTGGCAGCGGGTAACGGGTTTGATCAGAGTGGTAGGAATGTTAGACACTGTCGCGCACTCAAAAGTTACACTACAACATTGTAATAACTGGCTATTAGGTGGCCACATTTTGGGAAGGTCATCCAATACTCGTATGAGGGAACTTCCCTAAGGTACGCAATCGAATATCTTAACTTTTGCACAGCTTTAACCCCACAAAAAATAGGCTCATAATAGTGTCCATAACTATCTAGTTCCTGTAACAAGTTCACTCAGACTTGCGCCCAACTATCCTCTCTCACGCCCAATAAGCCAGCAATCGCCCTGAACCCACAATTTTCGTTGGCTGCTACATCTGTAATATACTGAATAAATGGACGTATACTGGTTGGAAAGTGCATAATATAAGCATCATAGGACTGGCTTCGAACTGACGATGTACGAACAACCTTTGATAGAAAGGATAATACATGATCAATAATGGCATGACAAATCATAATAATTAATATATAATATTTAATATATAAACTATTACTTTTTCCTTCACTTTTCTCTGTCAAGTTGGTCTGATTGACTGTAAAGGGTCGACATCCATTGGACCGGTGCCCACCGGAGAGTAGCTATCATGTACTGATGGTACTCTCTCAAATGCGGAAGGCTCACGTCAGATAGATTTATCCATCTTCCCATGTGGCCTACCTCGCATTGTGAACTTCATCTTTGGTTCTTCTATGTGTGTACACTCCGGGTTTATCAATGCCCTTAATTTCCTAAGCAATTGGGTCTTGTCTGATTGGCCAGCTTGTGCGTAGACCTGTTTAAACAAATCCAATTTCTCACTAAGAATATCATCCTGACTTGCATTATGCTGGTTCACCCTGGGAAGTATATCAAGCTTGTGCCAAAAAGGATGCATAGAATCAAGTGAGATTGGACGCCTTTGCCTACTATGGTCAGCAATTTCGTGGGCACATGGCAGGCCATAGGTCCATCTCAACTGACACCCGCATGTAGAGGGGTCAATCCCAATAAAAGAAGTCCGCTTTATCTCATCACGTAACTTCTCAAGCACAGTGATGAAGACGTTCCCACGAAGCTCTCTAAACTTGGACAATCATCTTTGATTTCTCGAATGATGCCTTGATTTCTGTATGCTGCAATAAGAGCATATTGTGTACGTTTGACTAGATCTTAATTACCTCTTCAACTTGGCATGGGCACTCTCAACCATGCAAGCAATATAAAGAATAACTAGTTAATCAAGGCCACTCGGCTTAATCAAGGCTGCTCGGCTTAATCAAGGCCGCTCGGCTTCTGAATATCTGCATAAGAGAGGGATAATACAATACTTAATTGATCGAATAATATTAGCCTATACAACGAAGTGACTTTAAGCGTGTATTACAGACCGATTTTTACCTGGTATGTAATAAACTTAGAAGTGTAATCAACAATCATTTCTTCCGAAGCTGGACTACAATGAGTTGAAACATTGGCCTACAATCATACAATTAATATTTAAGATATAATTAATAATATTAAAAAAATATTTAAAACTTTTTTTTTCCAGGAGTTGGGTGTTTTGAGTGTACAGGCTGAACACCCAAGTTCTGCTGCTTGTACACTTAGAACACCCGACACCTGGAAGAAGAGAAAAAAAACCACGTATTTGGACTTCTTCATGCTTCCAATCGCATTCGGGATACTCCATGACTTTGATTTTTTGTCTCTTATGCTAATAACTTGTAAACGAAAAATAAATAGAGGAAAAGAAAAACTGGAGAAAGGGAGAGGAACGTAGAAGAAGGATAAGTAAGAGAGGAAGAAGAGAAGGCGTGGGTTTTAGAGGGAACAAGTGAGGTGTGTTTAGAAAGTTTGTTAGTTTTTTTTTTAATGTTAAGAAAGGTATGAAGGTCATTTTATATTAGGGTATTTTGGAGAAACAAAAAAAAGGGTTTAAGTGAGGTAAGTTCAGAAAAAACTTGAGGTGTAAATAGCACATCCCTATATAAATAATTCACCATAAACGCTACAGACATTTTATCATAGAACATTTTCTTTTTTATTTCAATAAACACCCTTATTAGATTCAAGGCCATACATTAATTTATAATATATATATATATATAATGAAATGCCGCACACTGAGCAAGACGTGGAACACAATATTGTACTCACCCAGCTTTGTATCTTGCAATGGGACCTGTTTAGAATTACTATTATTTTTTCTTTTCTTTTCATTTTTTTTTTGGGAGTGAGGAGAGGAGGGTGGTTAGGGGGTTCAAACCATCTCATACCGTGCCAGTCTTTGCCCAAGGAGAGTGGATTGTATCCGCTCCTCTTATCATCTGCTCCTCTTTGCACCTGTCAAGGGGAGGGCACATCAGCGCCGACAAGTGGAATGCACCCCCCCAAAAAGTGAAAATCACTTGTCGTTGCTGATGTGCCCTCCCCTTGACAAGGTGCAGAGAGAGCAGATGATAAGAGGAGCGGATAAAATCCACTCTCCTATCCAAGATGCCACATTATGTGTGACCGAGTGCTTTAATAAATACAGATATACTTATCTATAGTGTATTTACCATATTTTGAACCATATGTACTGACATAGACACCCTTTGTCAGGCATCATGTCACACATTGATTGGTAATGGCATGATATCTCTCCTATATATATATATTGGGTTTCACTAAATGTAAACTTGTATTTTTGTTGAATCTTATTTGACAAGCATAAAAGCAAAACATCTTTATCAAGGGCTATCAATGAGTCAAGTTAGCTCAACTCTTCAACCCTCTAATTGAGCTCATTTATCTATATTTTAGCCTTTAGGGTCGATTTGGCTTATAGACTCGAGCTTGAGCATAAACCTTGTGTGACAAGCTTGAGCTAAGTTAGGCAATGTTTGACTCCATTCAACTTTTTGACACCCCTAGTTGATTCATTGGCTTAATTGTTTCTGGTCTAGGTTGGATATGGATTCCTAGTCTTTAGATCGTCTAGACCCAATTTGTTAAATTAGCAGCCAAAAGCCCATAACAACAGATGGCCAATCAAATCCACCATTTGAATTAGTCACTTGACAGTCAACATGACAACAAGGTGTATTAATCGAGGTATCAATTAGTGGTCTTGGATGGTTTTGGGAGTTTAGAACAAGTGGCGATGGTTTAAAACCCAAATGGAGGTTGACACATATGCATATAATGTAAAAATGAAACATGCAATTTAGGTTGATTTAGCAAATTAAATGGCAACGATGCTATCTTGTTCCAGCCCATTTCTTGTGCATGTATTAGCAATGAATATCACTGAATTTAGAGGCCTAGTTCAGTGGCGAGGCTTTTCTATGCTCGGCGCAGGCAAACGCCTAGGTCAAGGAGCGGCCACATCAGCTTCATAAGTGATTTACACATGCCCCCAAAAAGTGAAAATCACTTTTGGCACTTATATTTCCTACCCCTTGACCATCGGCGGACATTGGCGCAGGTTAGGGGTCAACGTATAAAATCCTCACCGCTAGTTCAGTGGTTGGCCACCTAGTTCATGTTTTAAAACTCATATTAATTTGTAGGTCAAATGGGTTGAACTAGGATTTGTCTAGTCGAGCCTTCCTTAATTGACATTTGTACAACGGACAGGGGCCATTCCTTTGTTTCCTTGCATATAACCACCATGCTACCACCATTGTGTGGTGTGCTAAATCTAAACCAAAGTAATTAGTCATTACCAAGAAGGCTCCAAGTGGGACTTAGTCATGGTGCATCCCTTGTGAGAGAAGGAATTCTCGGTACACTTCAAAGCCCTCATTCAATTGGTGGGATTGCTGTAGTAAACACCACATCTACTCCTCCACTCCCTGAGAATGCGTCAGAGGACCAACCCAACAAGACACTCATACCACCAGCAGAGTCGCGAGATGTGAACTTTCCCGTCATTGAGGACTTGGACCAGTACCAGAGTGATAATGAAGATGAACACAAACAAAAAAGAGCTCCTTCAAAAATTAGAGGAGCATGACCGCCTAATAGCAGCACAAGAGGTAGCCATGGCCGAAATAAAATCAAGTATAAGATTCCTGGTCAATCAACATATGTCCATGGGACAAGGGACGACCCCTTCCAATTTGACAATGCATGGGGTAAAACACTTCAAAACGGCCAAGCAAGATGTGGGAACATCGCAACAAGAGCTATGATTGAGGACATTACTTGAACATGTCCCAAAATGCATCCCAACATCCATGTCAAGGGCATCTCCTTCTCACGGAGGTAACCCTAGTACCTCACCACCTCAGAGACCTCCACCACAAGGGTCTTATCAATATGGGAGAGAAAGCTATGTCCAAGACTCTTACGTTCCCCCAACACAATTCATATATACCTCTTTCATCACCTTAACCTATAGAATCTACATCACTTTGGTTGCTCCAAGTGTAATGCCCCCAAACCTAGACTCAGATATGGGATCTGTATTCGCCCCAAATTCATATTGTTAATTATATTAATTCAAAATCAATGTTCACAATCCAATATTCATAATTTAAAAGTCATATTCACATTCTAAGTTCAATAATTTGCAAAAGCGTATTCATATTCTTAGTTCGATAATTGCAGAAGCATACATCAATATTCAATATATCATAATAGTCCAATAACAGATAATTTGCAGCGGATAGTAATACAATAATCTTCAATGTAAATCAAAATAGTAAAATCAATGGTCAACATCAATGGGGGGCCCTTTCACCCATATCACAAACAGGGAAAATGAATATCTATTATACCAAAAGTATGAACCAACAATAAAGAGTCCTAATACATGTCCAAAATAACTATAAAGAATTAAAGGAGAAGCTGAGAATGGCGTAGCATGTCTCTTGGATGGAGGACCTGCAATAATAGTTAGTCTAAAAAAATAAAACGGTTGGATCAATCCAAACACGTAAGCAATCTAACTGATTAAAGACAATATGAAGTAAAGCATAAATCTGAGTACTAGCATATCCAAAGGTCAATACAAAACTAAATAGATGTCAAAGTAATAAGCATAATCATGGTAGTACAAACTGAACAATAAACATATGTCAAACCAAAGTCGAAGTTCAATACAAAATTATAAGTTCAAATAAAAATTCTAATTTCACAATTAAGAGTTCAATATTAAATGTCAAATAAGAATCAGTATCCAAATAAGTAATTTAATACGGAGATCAAAATTTACAAGTTCAATGATATATGTTAGTTTCAAAATATTCAATGTTCAATGAGTCAAAGTATTCAGAATTCAATGTTCAAAGGTGTTTGGAGTTTGATAATTCAAAGTGTTCAAAGTTCGATATTCATAAGGTTCAATGATCCAAAGGTTCAACATAAAGTAATCATATGCTCTTGTAAATCCCATGGGTAAGGTCCTGATCTCGTGTTAAACCCCAAGAGTAGGGCCAATGTCCATGTTATAATCTCAAGGGTAGGGTCTCGATCTTTTGATAATCCCCATAAGTAGGGCCAATATCCGTGAACCAAAGAGCATGTTCAAAGTACTTTATCACACTTAACCTTGTGAGTAGGTCCAAAGATTCGATGACGCACTTGGCTCGGTATCAAGACCCACATAATTAATGCTCACACTTAGCCCTATGGTGGAGCCCAAAGTTGGTCAAAGGCTTGAAGTCCAATAGGGTTCACATAAATAAATTTGAAAGTTCACATAGTTTTGATAATCGGAATATTTTCATAATGCATAAAAAGAACATAAACATAGCATTGTCATGATTCCATCATTTTTAAATATACATGATTAACTTAGATTCAATGTTAGCACATGATTCGATATTCATAAGACCGGACTCCTAATAATTCACTACGATTTCACATAAAATCAGTGATTCAAAGCATGTAATAGGATTCAATGGTCCACATAGTTCACATAGGAAGCATAGAGTTCAATAGAAACAATGAGTTAAATTCAAATTTACAGAAATTTAGAAGTTCAAATGATTTTTTCAATTAATATAATCATTAAGAAAATCCAAATATCACTTTTAGTGTTCCAAACAAATGGCAAAGCAATATTACATTTCAAATTGATCGTTAATAGTATAGATCTTAAAGGATTCATAATTTCATATAGATTTTCAAATATTCACATGGAAAAAATCCAGATTTCACATAATCTAAGGATTCAATAAAGGAACTCAGTCCACACAATGTTTAAGAACAATAATCCTTCACAGAATAAGTGTAGATCTAAATATTAAACAAGATTCAATGGTTTGAAGCATAAACCTACGAAGCAATAAGAAATGGGTTAAACAAAACATAAAGAGCAAAATACTTTACTAAACACGCTATAATTCATAGATTTATAATGATTCAATGGATTGAATTCGAAGATTTCCAATAATCTCAAGGGATTCCATGGATGGATAACATCACATGATCTGAAAATCAAAAGAGAAAAACACATCACATCACCCATAATAAGCAAGATTTATTACAATTTATTCAATCCCTTATTTATTGCACAAACTTCTTCACTTCAATCTCTCAAATCCACCTTGTTTTACAGTATTAAAATAGTGTTAACATCAAATGAATGAAACTAAGATGTTTAAGAAGAAAAATCTAACAAAAGTTCCCAAGATTGGGTTAAACTTACCAAATTAGGGAATAATTTCTCCTCATTCCCAAATATCTCTCTCTCTCTTTTATTTTTTATGTCCTAAGAGGCATAATAAACCCAAATGAAATTACAATATGGTTATATTTTGTCATAAATGAGATCTCACTCATGTGGGGGTCAAATAGAAGCAAGCCATGAATTTCACTTTTTTCGTGACTTGGGTCACGACCTGAGTGTGACACGTCACACTATGACTGGTCATGGGGTTTGTGACTGGTCACGATTGTGACCGGTCATAGGGTTTGTGACAGGTCACACGTAGGTCTGAGTGACACCCAAGACCTATAACCCTTGACTGTGATCGACCACACCACTTGGGAGTTTTGTGATTGGTCACGAGGTTTATGACCGATCATGACTGGATTTTGCTGAATTCTCTAGTTTTCTTCAACTTGGGTAATGCCCAACCCAAGTGGTCCAATTGTCCTCTAACTCATCCTAAACCATGTTCAGGTCACTTGAACATTGAGGATGATCCTCGTGCTCGAAATTACAAAAGAGTTCAAATTTGACCCAAATTGTTAGGTCTGGATTTCTCCAAAATTTCTTACTAATTTAAGTGCGGGGTGTTACACTAAGAGTTTACCAAAACATGTTAGTTGTAATGGAAATAATGATGATAAGAGTGTTTTAATGGCAGAGGGAAAAGGGAAACTCATATTGTCGCACGTCCATATCCCACCTACATTAATTATATACCGTTCCCACCAGGCTTTTTACAACCCTAATTTAAGATATTCAATGGTTCCATCGATCCCAAGCAGTATGTTGCTCAATTTGAGTCTTAATGCGGTCAAATGCAACATCAAGGGGAACTGATGCTCTGATTGTTTAATCCCTCGATGGTGTAGCTTTTGTTTGGTATTCTAACCTTCGAGATGGCTCAATCCTGGATTGGGACACAATGAAGTGGGAATTCATTAACCAATTATGGAGTGCACACAAGATTATGAGGATCATTGAGTTGGTGCACAAGAAGCAGCATGAGGATGAGGCTATCATTGGCTACATCAATAAGTGGCAAAACCCACATACTCTTGCAACCAAAATTTTATACCACAAGAACTTATTCGTATGCGCCTGAAGAACCTGCGGTATAAGTTATTGGTTTACCTAACCCCTTAGAATTTCTCAGGGTTCAATGACCTGTTATCAAAGGCCCATGACCTTGAAAAGAATATCATGGAGAATAAAAGAGAAAGAAGGGAAAAAGTAGTGATCAAGAAGTTGAATCCACTGTAATAGCAACCTACTAGGATCATCCCCAAGAAGAACGTTGAGGTGACACAAGAAAAAAGCCAACTCCTAGGAGACTATCCATAAAAGAAATGCATGAGAGAACTTACACATTCCCTGAAAAGCGACCTAGAAAAATCTTTGTCACCAAATTGTGGAAACAAGGGATATCATTCTCCTAGAATCCAAGAGACTGTGGGAAGATGATAAGGTCAGTGATCCCAAATGCTACAAGTACCATCGTTTGCCAGGACACACCATCTATGAGTGTTTTGTCTTTGAAAACAATATTCAAGACCTCACTGACAAAGGTGAAATAGTACTTGATGCGAAATCGAAAGGCCTATTGCCACCGACTCTGTCTTTATAGTTGATGAATTGGATGAACAAAAGGGCTATATACTACAAGAAGAGCTTGAGATAGACTCTAATGAGGGAGACAAGTGGACTATCTTCAAAATCAAAGTCGTCCGAAAAAGGTGACTTAAGTTAAAGAAAGCCACCCAATATCCTATGGGAAATGGCATTGTTAAGCGCGCTAAGAAACATCCGCTAAGACTAAAAGGGGTGATAAGGCAAAGAAATCCAAGACAAAGAAGGACAAAGGCAATTATACAACAAGTGGACTTGGAGCAATCCCCTTGAGTGTCAGTCACACTAAAATAATATATGCCTGAAGAACTAAGCTTAGAATTATCATAGGTTGACGACGTGCAGGGGATTATACTTCCATGCATAATGGTTTCCATTGAGAATAGATGGATTCCACCTTTAGAGCATCGAGAAGATCCATTGTGGGAACATGCCGCCTCTTGGTTCAGTATCAACCTAGCTATAAGAACCTTTACATGCATGGACTACTATAAGAAAAGGGTCCTGTAATTGCACGAGGACAAACATAAAGGAAATGAGATATTATATAAGTTGTAGGGATACATCAAATGTTCTCCCTCTTATGAGGCTCCACCACGTAGGTTAATATTAACTTGGTTACCTATATTACCAAGAAGACGCAACTTCTTCCAGGACACCCTATGACAGTTGAGTACAAAATCTTTTCCTTGCTAGAACGCAATTTACCGAAAACCCTTTCCTTGAGGATATGAGATTCCTATTTTCAATAGGTTCATTACAAGAGATCACCAATGTCCTTGAAGGCACTTCTTTCGTTATAAAATATATTGTCATGAGGTGATGCACAATGAGGCCCTTTCTATTACGAATGTTTTCCTTTCTCCTTGGCAGACATGAGTTAAAGGGGTACATGAACTTACTTGCTCGATCCATTTGTAGTTGGGGTATGATGATGAAAGTTTTCATCCACCAATTCATGCAATACGAGATAGAACCCTATGAGGCTTCGAAGGACCACCTAACTTAATAATCTCATAAATGCTAGATGAGAGGCATTCCGAGATGACATAACAACCCATTAGGGAGGAGATGTATCTAACTCCCTTCCTAGAGAGGGTAACAGTTATATAACTTCACTTTATATGAAGGTGCTAGTGACCCATATTACCACACAGAGAGTTTCTTACAAAAAAGCGGGTTACCAAAAAACGACACACCACTTGTTGTTACAGTTGAACTTGGTGTGTGTGTGTGTGTGTGCTTCTATCCCATTATTAAAAATGGTCTTCAAACAAATATGGATACCTAAATATGGTCAGGCATCACAATAGGATTATGAATTCTATGTATGCACGATCTCATTACTATGAGATTTTTGCTGGTTCAAATTTGAATTTTGACAAATTCGCCAAATATTCAAGTAAATCAAAACCTTGCCTAAAATGAATTTAAATTGTTTTGGCTATTATTTTATAACACATAACTATGTAAATTCCCTAATTCAGTTGCTTCGAATTGTATGAAATTTAGAGAAGTCGATACATAACTTCTAGTTACAAGGAATACAAATTGTTCCCCCTTCTTCGTTCTGCTTGTTGCATTTTTTTGCTTCTTTTTCTATTGTTGTCTTTAAACGATGTTTTATGACTTTGATTTTTTTAGTGAATCTAAAATTCACAGTGAGATTCCCATCCATTAATTAAGGGGTTCGAGGATCTAAGAAATGAAGGTTTATTCAAAAGAATAATCTATCCCAGCCTCTTTTACTTAAGCTTGAGCGTTGAAAAAGGGACTCGATTTCTCATCAAATGTGACAAAACCATTCCTTGAATGTTGCAACATCAAATGCATGGACAACTCCATTGCAATTAAATATGAAGATGACGGGATAGAATTGTAGAAGGGCTTCCCCAACGTCCTCCTTCCAAGCTTTCAAAAACTCAGTGAAAGTACTTTATAGCCAAATTGTTTGAAGAAGTGGGCTCGCTCGTCTCCCTTGGGGAACCCATTCCATCATAGTCTTTCAAATCTACCAACACAAGAACATCCATGGCAAAGACTCATTCTAATTTTCTATAGACAAAAGTGCATAGTGAAGCTAATCAACAAAAATAGTGCAACCAGATTTTTTTTGTTCCTAAGAGTCGAAGAGAACCCGAACCATACCATTTTTACACCCAAAGGATTATGCGAACACCTTGGGTCAACAAATGTCAGTATAGCATAAGGGGCCGAGGCCAACACATCAGTGCTGAAAAATGAAAAGCATCCCTAAAAAGTGTAAATTACTTTTTTTCGGCATTGATGTGTCTGCCCTTGATGTGATACTGACCTAGGTCCACAGGGGGGTGGTTGTACCAAATCCCAACTAGTTTGAAGCAAATGTTATGTGATAAAAATGCATCAGTAGTGTATATGGTGAATTATAAACAGATATGTGTGGTTTTTGGGAGTAAAAGGGTCCAAAAAAGTGTTCAATTGAAAAAGTAGGTGGTCAATAAAAGACATCAAATTCAAAAACACATCATATGTCAATCAATGGCATGCCTTTAGAGGTCTATCTCAAAACAGACAATCATTCTCCAATTTTAACATGGTGACATTTGAAAATGGGAAATTATATTTGCACCTCAAGTTTTTGTAAGCACACTTCACTGTTAAGCACACCTCTATAATTTCTAATTATACCCTTATCTATTTTTAACCCTTCCCTACTATGTTTTAATATGCACACCTCCATTTGAAATTCTCCAACCCGCATCTCCAACATCCAACTATTCCCTCCCTCCCTACCTTCTTCCTTTGTCTCTCTACTCACTCCAACTGTAATGCCTCGCTTCGTACAAAAAAGGCAAAACTGTAATTTTATCCCTATAAGGGTAAAATTGTCTTTTCACATGTTTAAACATACTATAGACTGGTTTAGAAACCCATTAGATGAAGTTAGAAGTGTAAAAACCTAAGTTGGACCTTGAACCTTTAAGATAAAAAGTTATCTTGAATTCACATTTAGGGTAACTTTACGGGCCCATCGACACCAATACCGAGTGAATTAAAATATAAAACATATATCCCTGAAAATATATATGAGTCTACTTTCTAATTTATCAAACTTTGTACAATTATGAGTCTCCTATAAAAAGTTATGATAATTCTCCCACAAGGAGTCAGTGCTGACAAACCTACAGATTTAGGGTCATTTATCGAGCCCACTGACATTAATACCGAGGGAATAATAGGGTGATATATACCTTGTTGGAAAGATTTTAAAGTCTAGTTTCCAACCCAATAAACGGTTTATAAAAATGAGTTTTCTAGAGAAAGTTATGCCCATTTTACTGTAGGGTGTCAAAACTAAAAATTCAGCATTTGTGACCTAGGGCATGACCGATCACGCACAAGGGGCACACCTCTCGGGTAATGCCTGTGATCGATCACAAACCCCATGATCAATCATAAACAATGTCAAGACACAAAATCCATAATCAATCACAAAGTTCTTGATCGATTATGACCTATGATCAATCACGTCATGTCCAAAAATGCCGAAAATCCTAAAAAATATGATTTTTGCCACTTTTATGACATGACTTACTCCTATTTGACCCCCACACGAGTGAGATCTCGTCTATGATGATTAAAAACCCTATTTACACTTCATTTAGGTCATTTAAACCCATTTATAATAGAAGGAGACGAGATTTGAGAGTTTTGAATAAGAAGGTTAGAGTTCTTCCCCAATTAGGTAAGTTTCACTTCTAACCATGAAAATCTTTCTAGATTAGCTTGTTCTTCTCCTAGAACTTCCTAGTTTCATTCTTCTAATGTTAGAACTATGCCTATTTTATAGAGCAAGGTGTGAATAGAGGTTGAAGTGAAGTTTTCTTGATTGGAGACCTTGATTTGAGCTTTGGTAAAAACATCTAGCTGACTATGGATGATATGATGTAAATCCCTCTTTGATCTTTAGAGTTTGTATTCAAAACCCTTTGGAATCTCTGAAAAATCATTGGTTGAATATTTGGATATGGTTTATTCAT
Source organism: Platanus orientalis (assembly GCA_025762735.1). Classification (NCBI taxonomy): domain Eukaryota; kingdom Viridiplantae; phylum Streptophyta; class Magnoliopsida; order Proteales; family Platanaceae; genus Platanus; species Platanus orientalis. The sequence continues at coordinate 131 of JAOXJP010101992.1, read as the reverse complement.
TGGATTAAGTTCTTTAGTAAGAACATTTAGCTTACTATGGATGTTGTGATGTGCATCCCTCTTTGATCTTTGGAGTTTGTATTCAAAACCCTTTGGAATCTCTGAAAAATCATTGGTTGAACATTTGGATA
>JAOXJP010101981.1:0-14367 GCA_025762735.1 Platanus orientalis | reverse complement strand
ATACTGAAGAGGGAAAAGAAAGCACACTAGAAACTATGGTAGATAAAACGTCAAGGCATCTGATTTGATAATTTGGAAAATAAAAAACAACTCCTTATTCTGAATGTGAATGATTAAAACTTCGAGTGGACCTTGCCCCTGTTGTATTGAAATATCTCTCTTATTTGGATTTGTTTAATCTACGGAGATTGATTAGTTTAGAAGACTGGTTAGGGTAAGCAATTTTTCCTATATTAAAAATAAATTATTTTCCATTGTATTTTAAAGTGTTAATGATAAAACAAGAAAACTGAAACAAGTGATTCACATATAGGAAGAGAACTCTGGACCTATGGAACTCCTTTTATTTCTTTCAGTGAATTTGAAATTCTCTAGTTATCTTAAATTTTCATTAATAATGTAAATTTATATTCTATAGGTCTTTTTTTTTCTTTTTTCTTTTGAGCTTTATATTTAAATTTAGATTCTGTAATGCACATCATAAGTGGTTATTAGAACTTATAATGTGTCAATTGGAAGAAGTATATGAGATTGTAGTTTCAAATTGGAAACAAAAAGTATACATCTTTTTTTTTTTAATAAAATAAATAAAAACCTCACCATAACCAAGAGAGTCCACTTTCAATTACGTTTGTGAGATAATTCAATATAGAAGAGAATTATTAGACAATGGTTGGTGAAATGGACTTCAATGTGTAGACGTGGGATAATATGAATAACACTTGTGAAAGCTAGTCCACTTCTATGAGTCAATTTATGCATTATTGGTTTCTTTGGGCGAAGGCCAGGGGTGGTTGATTAATTGGTAGATATTGATGGCATTGAATCTTTGGAAAGCTTGGTTTTGGGTGCTAGAAGTTCCAATAGAGTTTTTGAGTGTAAAGGTATTTTTTTTTTGGAAAATGGGTGGTCATGGTGTATAAGATGCTTGTTGGAATATTTGGTGGTTTTGATTAAAAAAAGAGTTTCAGAGATGTCACAGTTGAGCTTTACAAAATTATTAAAAAAAAAAGTGGTGTAATAACCATAAACCTCGGAATCCAAGTGTATGTGTGTATTAAAATCACAGACCTAGTGGCTTATGGCTTCTGATGTGCCATTCTAGTCACTAATTTGCATGGACTATCACTCTCAATACTTTTGATCACTTAGATGGGATAATTCATTGTTTTCTTTCAGTCTAAAAAGAATTTTCCTTGAGCTTGATTATAATTGTTTTAGGGATGGGTCTACCACAATTTCTTGGAAAATTCTCTTTGGTTTGATTTTTGATTTGTCCTTCAATATCTTAAATATATTTTACATGGACAACAAGGTTATGGACCACATTTAAAATGTAATGTTTTCTTCATTTTTATTTTGTCTAAAGGCTCTTAAGGACAAGTAGAATTAAAGGGAATTGGGCATTTGGAAGAGCAGGGTAGCAATAGTGCAAGATTAGTACTTATAGAAGCAAGCCCCATTCTTCAATGGGTTTTACCCAAGAGAGCTCTCCAATCAATAAAAAATATGAGCCTGATTTGATATCATAGTCCATTTACGAAAATACACATTAGATAAAAACCTCCTCTTGGTTAGTAAAAACTTGTTTTTTTTTTTCTTTTGCGCACATTTTTTGTAAATAAAAAGTTTATATGGTTCATAAGATTGTCGTTATAGGTTCTACCGGAAGGTGGAAAAAGCTAACACAAAGGTGGAGAAAAGGGCCAAGAAGTAGTGCTGTCATTGACAGGCCATGAGAAGTTGTGGTACTGGCCCTCAACCACCATAGTTGGGCTGGTCATCTTTACATCCCTAGCAGACAATCACGAATCTTCCTGCCAATCAATCATGGAGTTACATTCATGTACAATTCAATATAAACTTTCTTTCATCTACATGGGTTAATCTAAGCTGCTCATAGCCCATAATCTTAGTAGGCTTGATTGACTTTGATGTCATTCACCCTTTTTATTGCTACCTCTCTGTTTAAGATTTCATTGGCCTAATTGTGTTTCGGTAGACTCATGTCAAAACAAAAAAATGATGATCTACTATAATGCATACAGATATAACAAACACCATGCAAGTTTGATCTACTGTTGTCCTAATACCTACATACTTTATTTACATGATCCAATTCAAACATACACCATTCTATATTTTTCTTTTTTTTCTTTTTAATGTATCTTAGACTAAAAAATTCAATAATTATTTCTTAGTGATCCCTAATGTGGGCATTGTAACTTGACAGAGACTTAAGTGCTTGCAGTACTTAATTTACATTTTTGTTGTATTATTGTTTTTTATATGTGATTGTATTATTGTTCTTTATATGCTATACTTTATTATGATGTTTGTACATTGTCTAAATGTTTCCATTTGTTTCTATTTTTGTAGTTGACAGTGGGTAACAAAGATTACTTCCAACCTCAAAATGGGCTGTGAAACTTTAACAATTAACTGCTCTTTGGTTTTTCCTCTCACAACTTTAAATTTTTCAATAGTGGTTTTAACACAGAATTTTCATATGCTCGTGTAGAAGCTAGTGAAACCAACAAGGATAAAATGTTGGGCTGTTATAAGCTTCTGAGCTCCCTATTATGATATTTGCAGTCTTTGTTAAGATCTAATTAGATGTGGAAAACAAATAGGAATTGTGACTTCTTTTTTGTATGTGTTGTGTAATGGAGTGTCAAAGTGTCTCATTAACTTTCTCTTCTTGTGTCTTTGTAGATCACTCATAGAATCCTCCTATAGGTATCCTGACCAAACATCGGGTTTTGAGAAATTCTTTATGTAGAAGGTTTATTTCCAAGTTAATTAATTAATTTATTTTTCAGTTGCACTCATGTGAGTTTGGTGCCCTTATTCCTTGTACTTTTGTTTTCTTCAAAATAATTCTAAAAGTGAAATGAATATACTTAATCCTGCTTGACATTACTTGATGGGAACTCAAATATGTTCTCTTATGCCATAACATGAGACAACAACTATAAGACTTCCCATCTTTATCTATATATATAATGCTAACTCTACACAAATAAGTGAAGACAAGATTTAACCCCTGAGCCTTGTAACAACTCCCATAGACTTACCAACTGAGCTAGTTGGCATCCTCTCAAATAATGGTTGAAAACAAAACAGACTAACATAACATTTTTCACAATAACCCAACATGCTGTTTGACATGGCGAGAAAATAGAGGTCCTCTTCACATAAATTTTTTAGGAACTAATGTGACTCACATTAGCTTTTCTAAATTGTGTAATCTTGGTCTTCCTGGAGAGATAATCAAATAAGCTTTTTGTTGGCTACCAAAATTTAGGTGTTTATATAAAGTTTGGCATACTATAATGTAGCATTAGGTAAAATAGTAAGATTGGACTCAACAATCACCGCATACAAAGAATGTTGAGTGTAGCTAAGATGAGTGGGATTCCATCCTTATAAGTGTACAAGGTACATATACATCAAGAATCAATCAAAACTAATGATCCTAACAATGCACTTCATCACATTTTTTTGGATGGTTAAAAGATTATGCCATCCTTATGCCACTTGCTTTTTTGTGCTTGCTGTAAGCACTAAATTTTAGCACAACTCTTAGTTCCAACGCTTCTCTTCAGGTTAGCAGATGAGTAGAGCAATTCCCAACTTTCTTCATAATCCAGCCAATTCTGATCGATCAACTCTATCTAATGCCTCCTTTATCATCTCATTATTATTTGTTTTTTATTTTTATTTTTGTATATGGGAACGCAGAGGGACACATTGTAGCTCTCCCCTAGTTATTTTATTTATTTTCATCATTATTGTTATTATTTTTATTTTATTTATTATTATTATAATTTATTATTATTATTATTATTATTATTATCATATTTTTATTATTATTTTTCTCTTCTTTTCTTTTCTTTTCCCTCTCTCTCTCTCTCTCCCTCTCTCCCTCTCTCTTTCTTTCTTTTCTTTTCTTTTCTTTTTCTTTTTCTTTTTTCTTTTTTCTTTTCTTTTTTTCTTTCTCTCCCATTGAGCTACTGTGCATGGGGAGGGGAAAACCCTCTCCCTGCCTCTCCTCCCCAACCGATGGCCCTGACGCTCGCCCCCCTCTCTCTCTCCCTAGTTCTCTCCCCCTCCCACTTCTCCTCTCTTCCCTCTCCTCTCCTCCCACTCCTCTCTTCTCTCTCAACCCTCTCTTTCTCAGCTTTCTCTCCCTTCCCCCTTTCCCCTTTTCCCTCTCCTCTCGGTTCTCCCTATCTCCAGCGACCCTCTCCCCCACCTGCTCTATTCCCCCTCTCTCTTCTCTCTCTCCTTCTTCCCTTCTTTTTTTCTTTCTTTTCCTCCGTGCTGGCCAACAACACATTTCCCCTCCCCCTCTCCTCTATTCTCTCTCCCCACCTACTTTCTCTCTCTCTCTCTCTTCTTTGCTCACCCCATCCCTCTCACTGCAAAACCCTCTCCCATTCCCCTTCTCTAGCATGCAAACCCCATCAGATCCATCTCTTACCACGCCCATTCCCTCACGTAACCCCCTGCACACCCCATCTCCTTCAAGCCCCTCTATGTGCATGCAACCCCCACACCTTCTCCACCTGCCACATCTCTCCCCCTCTCTCGTCTCCATGCCCTACAACCTGCTTCCCTGCCTACAAAACCCCATCTCCCCTCCTCTGCAAGCTGGATACCCCTAACCTCCCCCATTTTCCTTTATAAAAAACCCCCACATCCTAAAACCAAGAGAAAAAAAAAGTAAGGGGAAAAATCACTCCAACATCCTTAGACGATCTCCAGATACCTTTGATTTTTCAAAAGCCTAGTTCAGTTCGAATGGTCCCTATTCAACTCATTATTAGAGGACAAAGCCCTGCAAAAAAGCTTCATCAGTCTCATATTCAACTTCAAAGCTGACCCATATCCACATCGTAGTCCCTAACTCCCAAACCGAGCAACATTCATTTGATTAATCTTTGCTTTGCCCAGCTGCTAAGGGACTCAAGAAGATGATCTACACATGTGTGCGATAAAAAAGGTAGGTTAGTCTCTCTTTCTAAGAGATCTTCAGAGGATGGTGAGATCGAGATCAAGTGGGCATCGTATGCTTCTTGAGTAGACCATATGCCTACTAAATTTTTGCCCAGATCTGAAGCCAATATGCTTGCCATTTTAGTAATAATTGGTGAATTTTTATGTTGCATTGTTTGTCCGTTTTTAAGGTTGATTATTCATTTTGATTAATTATTTGTTTCCTGAGCAAATTTTTTTTTATTTGTCTGCATCAGTCTTTTGCCATGTGTTATTTATTTTCTTTTGGTGTTTGTTTTGGTTTCCTGAAAATCTGAATGGAGGTTTCTTAATTCCTATGAACTGCGCATAAAATTTTGATGTTATCTACTTGGTCTTGACAATGGTTCCAATATTAGAGTCTTGTTTTCAATCTTGTTTGTATTAAAGTGTATTGGGTTTTCTTTTTTTTCTTTTGGGTAGGGTATTCTCAAATAAAGTTTAAAATTCCATCTATCTTGTTGTGAATATTTGGACTTACTTTATGACTATTGAGATGATCAAAATTGCCTAACATGGAGGTAGCTGGGTGAGAGGCAAATTCCAATCCCACCCACTCATGTTTCATCGTTCATACGATCAATCTCATTTTTTTATGACCCGCTGCTATAATTTTCCAGTCTACTATCATCTCTGTCACAATTATTTCTATATGTAAATACCACCTTTGCATCTTAAATACTCGGTTTTCATTAATAATATTATTGTTCTAGCATGGGTACTTTGTTCTAATAAATCTGCTATCTCATGTTTCTTGGGCCTTTCATACTAAAAAAAGGGAACTCCTACATTGCAATTATATTGGGTTTGGATATCATTTTATGTTTATTCTGAGATGATCGCTCAAAGTCTTTATATTAAGTATTCTAACTACAGGTTTATTTGTATTCTTTGTCTTCACTAAAAAATACCCGCTAAGACATAATTAACTCTTTATGTAATCCTTCATAGAGTTGATTGCATCTAAGGTATTCTTTCGCATTCAAATTTTAGCTAACAGTTGGATTAATTGCAAGTATGGGAAGTTATATTTCTTTTGTTATATATTCTTTTTGGTTCATTCAAATCTTAGATTCAATTCTTAACATAGTTCCCTCCTTGAGTTTTACTAACTAAAGTTTGAATATGTCCTCATTTACTTGGTTCAACTTAGAATAAGTTCAATTTGATTATATTAAGAGTTTGCCATTTTTTTATTGTTTATGACATGGTTCTAGTTTATTTAGTTCTCTTGTATAAAATGAGTGGTATTGTTGTATACTAACCTCTCATAGTCTTCTTGGTTATGAGAAAAGACACAATAGACAAGTTCTCCAACTTAATCCTTTTGACTTATTCTAATGGCATGCTTAACAATGAATTTGCTTAATTCCAAACTTTGTTATATGCAGGAGATCTCTAGAAGGTGTGGCCATGAAGTGACAATGCAACTGCGATGAGAGTAGGTAAATGACACATTTTGGATCTCCAACTTGTATTGAGTAATTTAGTATATTTGATTAGAGACTTGTATATATTTACTTTTGCAATTCATTAGCTTATGGAATATGGGATAACTTGGTAATCTATTTTACTTAGATATGTAAATATAATGAATATGAATGGTGATGATGGATATGGAGCTGTCAGGTGAACAGTGATGATGTGGTGGATGTATGCCATGTTTGGAGTGTTTTTTTTTTTTATCTGTGGACTATCGGGTTATTGAAGAAAGTGACATGGAGATCACTATTCATCCCCAAGGGGTCCATATTACAGCCATTATGTTGCCGAAATTTTGGCACAAATGGCATATGAATTCCCTGCTTAATCTCAATAAAATGATATGAATAGTTGATTAATTAAGATTGACCCTTAGACTGTAACAGGCTTAAAGTAGGTAACCATGAAAGCGGATGAGGTGGGGTGCCTAACATCTTCCCCAACTCATAAATGAACCACTTACCTAGAAACCTCTGGGAGTTGATAAGTTTAAATGTGAAGTCCAACAATTCAAATCATTTTCAAAACCGATGTCCATCTACATCTTTAAAAAGGATGGTTGCAACTCCAAAGCATTATGGGATTTTCCCACGATAGTTAAGTCCATTTTCAAAAGGGATTTACCTGTCATGCGAAAATCGAGGCCCACAATAATGGCAATACATTTGAATTGACAATGGAATTGGTCCTATCATTGGGGATATATTACAATAGTACTATATTAAATTGGTCCTACCATTGGAGATATAATACAATGGTAATGCATTAAAAATGGTCCTATCATTAAGAATATAATACAATGGAAATATGATATAATTGGAACTTGACCTCATCATTGGATAACAAATGATAAGTGATAAGCGACAAGTGAACATTGATAAATGATAAATGACAAGTGACAAGTGATAAATCACAAGCAAACAACGATAAATGTTAAGTGAACAATGATACGTGACAAATGAATACTAAGAAAGTGGAAGTACCTAAGTTTTGAAAAGATAAGAAAATTGTATAAGTTATCCTATACAAAAACATGGAGTAAGGTTTTTAGTAAGTGCTTGCAAAAATGCTTTATGTATTGATTCTGCATTTTGATTATATTGTTATATGATATTTTGTTATATTAAATGTTCATGCTTGGTCTAACCTTATTATGTTATATGTTTTGTATGATTACTTACAAGCCCGTCAAGCTCACCTAGTTAACACTATTTTTCAGATTAAGGCTTAGTGGACGTGCATAATCATGGATTCACCCCATAGTTGGAGGAAGAAGAATTTGAAAGCTCAAGTTTTAGTTTGATTGGATTATCATATCATTTGAACCTATATTTAGTTATTAAGACCATGCGATTTGAGTAACTTTGTTGGATTAAAGTTTAGTATAAGCGATTATAATGGATTACTTTGGATGATGGTTCTAATATGAGATTCCACTCTTATAATTGTGGATGATGAGTTTTTAATTGAATAGACTGTTTGATGATTATCTCTTATTTCCGTGGCCCAAATTAGAAAATATGGTTAGTATGTGATTATATTTCGCTACTAAGGTTTATTAGTGATACCCAAAATGAAGGGATAAAGGTAAGAAAAAACAAATGAATGAATGCATATATAGATAGACCAATTGATGACTATAAATTCTGCTGTAATGATAAGAGAATGAATGACAAAGAAATTAGTATCCACTACATATGTTTAATGAATAACGATGTAAGAGAAAAAATATATATAATGGAAATGAAGTGAAGGTTGATATAAAAATTGAAAGGAATTGAAAAGATGACACACTCTGAATTCGGGTTCGTCCCAAATGTGAGGTCCAGGTTCGGGGTGTGACATTGGCAACCAAGGATATTGTTGTCATCTTGCATTGTCAGCATCATATATGAATGCCATGCAGTCCTAATGATGATACACATAATCATCTCTCAAACAAGCATCATCCATGCTTAACCAAATCAATAAATCATAACATATGAATATAAATCGTGATGGCTACATCATACTCAACAACAGCTCATGCATATAATCATGCCAACATTCAACCTAAAGTAGGCATAAACTCATGCATAGAAGCATGCCAATATTCAACCAATAAGAATGTATTATTAATCAAAACAACAAAAATTGCTAACATTCCAACAAATTTAGCATTACCTCGTATATGTAAACTAGCCTTTAACCATAATATTGATTTTAATCATAGCACATAAGAAACCAATATAGGTCTTCTCGAGCACATAAGCATGCAGTCATTTCAATCAATTTAGTTAATTCTAGTCATGAACCACTTATGAACAAACTTTCAATCCTGCAAGTTTTTAAGCATAACTCAAGGCATAAGTATTTACTTATTTCAACCAAGGTTTGAGCATTCGCAAAGGCATATAACCATTGTATTTTCTCATCAATATAGGACTTTTACTAGTACCTATACACATGATAAAATTCAGCACCATTGAATATGCATTAACAACTTACTATTTCAGCCAACAAAATCATTGATTAGTGTCCATAATCCTATGATCATTTAACCTACAATACCTTTCCATGTACCTTAAGTTACTAGTATAGAAAATTACCCAAACTGAGACAACAATATAGTTTACCAACAAATATATCAATGTGCACTAAAGTACAGTAATACTCCATTTAATGAAACTCAGTCACCTACTAGAAAAGTACTTTCTAGTACTACCGCAACTCGTAGATTCTCATGGAAAGTCTTAAAGGGCTCCCACATAAGCTATGGGTCACTTTCTTGGGACTGTAGCTATACATTTTCAGCCTATTAATCATGTAATCAGTTCTTTGATTACCATCACATATTTACTTATTTTCCATGTTCAAATCTTGATCAGTAACTCTTACAATGGTAGTTGTTTAATGAATACAATAGAAACTTTTGTAATAAATCCTCTTATATCAATCAAGGACGCAGCATAAAGGAACACAACATTGAGAGGAACACAACTGACCTATAAAGATGGTTAAGATATTGGTACTTCACAGGCTAATCAAGTAAGGTTATGGTTTCACTTTATCTAAATATTTAAATTATTTTCTAGTTCAACCTATAACGGTAGTTACTCAAAGAGTGTGAATAAAAACTATTGATCAAGTCTACATAGCACAACCTCCTTAGCAAAATCTACAACTGAAATCATTTAATACAAATATGCAGTCACAACATTACTACAACTGAAATTCATTAAGAAAGACTGTTATGCAGAACTAAAAACTTGCTTTGACATTCCCAACACAAATAGAAGCTAAATTCGTTCATTTCATAAAATTAACCAAAGCCAATATCTGGAAAGAAGTAAAGGCGTCAAAATCAAGGAAAACAAAACACATTTTCCACAATCAAGCTAAATGTTACTAGCTATCACATTAAAAAAAAATCAGAAACATTCCCTCAAAATTCCCAAATTATTGTCAACACTTTATGTTCTTTATCCTCAAGAAATCACTAAGCTTAGATAGAGAAATGCAAAATACTTTTCCTTTTGATGAAACCCATTATGAATCAAAGATCATTTAACTACTTTCTATTTTTGCCAAAACTACACATAAATTGCAAATTTGAACCATTTTCACAAGAACCATAAAATCCAGGGAACATCCCCGTTCAACCCCTCTTGCAATTGTGTTCTAAATTACCGAAATAATCATAATATTATAATAGAATGTTTGTTTTTTTCCCATATCATTGGATAGCCTGTACAAGTAATATATGTATTGCCTGTTAGTTTTGTGGTGATGGGAAGCACAACAATGATGAAATAATCAAAATTATTTTTCCAAACTCAGTTGTGGAAGAGTATCAGTCGTGAATCACAATCCAGTCATGAAATATCAATTACTCTTGAAATACCTTAGCAACTGCGAGTTACACTTTAATCGCAAACCTTTGATCTATCACAATGAGCCTACGAGTCACAATAGGAGCTCTTAATCACGATTCAATATGTTGGTTATGATTTCCTAGTTTTCTTTATCTTCTTCAATTTTAAAGTTAAGTTAACCAATTCATCGAGAATAGAAGGTGTCGTTGTCACGTTTCTTAAAGATAGTCAAGGCCTTCCAATAACATGCAAGGGATTGCAGCCAAGCTAACTCTGTGGTACAATCTAGCTTAGGTAGAACCCTTGTCTCTCTACCGATTTGTACTCTCCAATAGAGATGAATGACTCGTTGTTGTTCTTAAAGCTCAAAAGTCTAGAGTTTAATTTTGTAGAAATCCTACAACATAACGACATTGCAAAATGGCTTTATCAAATCAGATCATTCAAGAGATCAAGGTGTTTTCTCTCAAGAAGAATACTAAATCTCAAGATGATTTTGTTCAGTTGAATCAAACAATCGATGGAGAATGTCGATCCAACAAAGCTTTGGTTTCAGGAACTCACGGTTTTACTTTTCACAATGAAGGAAGCCTAGTTCAAGAACCGTATGTGTAAAGAGAAGGAAAGAGAGAGATTGAGAAGATGGTAATCACAACGATTCCTCCTTCGTTATAGTAAAATATCTACAATACATATAGCAACGTCATTCTTCTTCCTCTTCTTTTCTTAAAGAAAACCCTAATGCAACCAGCAAAATCACAATTAAAAAGTCCCTATGGTTTAGACGTTCATGTGGCATTTATAAAAGGGAGAGGGAATTGGGATTTTTTAGGCAACCCTTAATAACATAAGAAGGAGGGGAGTGCAACAACCCTAGCCAACTCCTGCATGTCACCTCCAAAAATATAAAGTGTGAGTGGCTTGGTCACCACACCTCCCTCATATCTTTTGTATCCTTTTTTAAAATATTTCAACATTATCATATATATAGGTTATCTATTTTATTTGTGGACATCGGCGTTCGGGCGGGGTTCGGATCCCCCCGTCAGCTTGTGGTTTTTAGGCCCACTCTTTGGCACGTGAAAGGTTGCTAACCCTTTAATAGGAGGATTAGACTTTTCAGGGAGTCGCCACCAACTCGGGATTAATCGATGGAGTTGAACATCGATTCTCCTCTTCAAGGGAAGAGGAAAAGTCTAGACCTGAAGGTCTAGGGGTTTAACTCCTAATACTGGTCTGAGTTCCTAAGATTTAGGGTAAGTATTTTGGTTGCACTTGAGGAAGGTGTTAGGCACCCCAAATACCCGCCTTTTTAGGACGGTTTCTCCCATTCATATGAGTTTTAATTTTATGTGTATGTCCACACTTTATTAAGTGTAAATTGTAATGTCTAAACTTCATTTAGTTAGAATTAAAGGTTGGCTGACTTTTTCTCAGCCCTAGCGCCTATTTTTGCTCTCAACGCCTGAATTTAATTCAGGGTGAAAAACAGGCATTGGCTTATGAATAGTCCATAAACTGTTCTTAAGTTTGTCCTATTCTAGATGCAGGAGACCCCTCATGGGTTAGGTCTTTAGAGGGTGATAGACCCCTCTAAATGGTTTGTTGGTTGACTCTTTAAGGTTAGATGTCAACCCTAAAAGAGGGGAGAGAAAATGGAAGAAATTAAATTTTCTGGTTTACAAGCCTAATGCATGTTTTTTATCTCAACGCCTGAATTTAATTCTGGGTGAAAAACAGGCGTTGGGAAATCTGATTAGATTAGCATCTTTGTGTAATCTTTTAAGGTGGTTTGGGGGGTCCCAGTACTCTGAGATCCATGGTTTGAGGAAGGAAAAATCTTCTAGGGTTACATTGTATAACCCTAGAGGCCTTAGGTACAGGCCACGTGGAGATATAATCACCTAAAGTAGGCCATACAATCATCTGTCATAGGCCTAACACCTGTTTTTTGGTCTGATGCCTATTTGTTCAATGCCTGAATTTTAATTCAAGGAAAAACAGGTGTTAGGTATTGAACCAGCAGCCAAGTTGGGTTTTTGGGCCATCACAGTGGGGCCCAGAGGGGTGTAGTCTTTCTTGGGTCTTGTTACTAGCCCTAGGGTTGACTCATACTTAGACAATTTTTAAAAAAAAAATAATTTTTAAAGTCTAGGCCTAACACCTGAAAGTCACTCCAATGCCTGAATTTCCATCCAACATCGGCTTTTTAACAAACAGGCATTGTGACAGAAATAAGGGCCCACAGAGGTGCGTATACACAGGAATGACTCTTAGAGGCTATGTATGCCATGGGACAGGACTGAGGAAAAATCAAGGCTCCCTATGGTGGGTCCCAGATCTCAACGCCTATTTTTTCCTCTAACACCTATTTGTTTAACACTTGTTTTTTAATTCACTAAAAAATAGGCGTTAGTTACTGGGAGAAAATCTAGCAACTGGATTTCTTGATTTTGGAGCCCTTAGGGTTTTGAAAAATCATGAAATTAAGCATGCTAGTAGAGGAGATATGTATGAACATCATAAAAAAAATTTGAGCTTCAAATCATGCAAGAAAATTCAAATTAAACTCAACAAATATTTCCTAAAACTAGGTCTCAAAAGACCCATTTTTTGAGTCTGTTAGGGGGCCATCTTGAGGACTTCCACAGCTCCTAAAATCATGAAATTAAATATACAACATCCTACATATGTCTAGTCTAACATATTATAATTTGGGCTCAAAGAACCCTCTACAAAAATCACAATAAATTCAGCATGGAAATCGGTAAAAAAAAAAGAGAACAAGTAGAGGCTGTTGAGCCTCTACTGTGTACCTGAGTTAGAGCAGTGCTCTAGCATGATTTGAACAGCATAATAGTAATCAAAATTCATATATGTTGAAGGGGGAGATGAACTAAGCATGAGTTTAGGCTTACCTAGCCTTGGGGTTGAGTGATTTTGCAATTTTCTTCTTCTTCCTTCTCATTTTTTCTCTTGGGGTTTTGGGTTTTGAGTTGTCAACCCTGTTGAGCATGAATTTAGGGCTATTTATAGCCCCAAATTCATGAAATGGAGGGTTGAGATTAAGGATAGGGTTTGCTAGATGGAGGGCTAGGATGATGTTTATCCTAAACTAGGTGGAGGGTTAGGATTAAATCTAGGTAAAGGGTTGGGATCAATCTAAGCTAAGGGGCAGGGATAGGTGAAGTGGCAGAATGGAGGGATAGATTAGGTTTGTCTTTGTTGATTTAATGGTGAGATGGGAGGTGTTCTAATGAGGGTGGATGATGGGAGAGATATAGGTGACATGGGGGATGCCTTTCAGCAAGCTGCCATTGGTTGCAAATCTAAAGGAGGGGCATCAAGATGCTAAATGGGGGGCTCTGAGGCAGTCTAGAGGGATTTGAAATTCAAACTAAACATCCAAGGGTGGTGTGTGAGAGAGAATATTGGAAGATTCCAAACTAAGGGTTACTAAAAAAAGCTTAAGGATGAGAATGCATTAAATGCAAAATATCTCATCTTTAGCTCATTATGAATAATATCTAGTTTTTATTTTTTTGAACTCTCTCACTGCCGTCACTCCATGTGAGCTATCGAGCTTGGAAGTCGGCCCATTCAATGTCAATTTTAGAAGTCATAGATGCTCTGATCACACTGGTCTAGTCAAAACCAAATTATGAAAAGGGTAAGGTGGTGAAATCAGGGTTTTTTAAACTGAAAAGCTCTCAAATGTAATTTAAAAGGGCAAAATGGTAAAATTGATCTGAGGATGGCCCAAGGATAGATGCTCCCAGGTCGAAGTTGTTAGAATAGTGTCCTATCTAAGCCATCATAGATAATTTTTATGTTATTTTATTTGTTTGACAGTTATAATAAAATATTTTAGTTCATCATCACATGTATAGAATATGATTAAAGGTAATTACTTAATCTCATGAGATGAGATAGGTGGTCCTCAGGTAACATAGTAGGATGTCAGACACATGGATTATGTGTGGTGAGATTT
>JAOXJP010101970.1:0-14367 GCA_025762735.1 Platanus orientalis | reverse complement strand
AGCCTTGATCTACTTAAGTGAAGTTTTCATCATCCGAATCAAGTAAGTATTTCATTTATTTGATTTAAGTAATTTTCGTACTTTATAGTGTAGTGCACATGTATGTAGAATACTGAAATAACAATACCGACTTAACATCAGTAACAACAATAAGAATAGTAGAGACTATAACAACCCTAGAGAAGAAGAATATGTTGGAGATTTTTTTTGTGAACTAAATAGAGGTGAAGATGAATATGATTACAATAAAGATTAAGAAGATAATAAGGACCTTGTAACTATAAAGGTGGAAGATGATCAGTGGAGTTTAACCTGAGAAGGGAAACTAACTATCGATGAGGTTTCAGCAAAGGGTTTGGTATTAATATATAGATGTATTATTTTATGTATCTGGTCCTATTCTTTTAATATGTATCTTCTTATCTATTACATTAATTTAGAATAATCTTATCTATTACATTAACTTAGAATAATCATATATATATGTGTATATTCATATTTAGTTAGTTTATAAATGAATATATATTAAACTAAGCAAATAATTAATCGAATCAGATATGGATGCATCCATATTCTCCTTTAGAAGATCGAATACGAACCAGATACGGATAGTTGACAGCCCTAACCATAACATTTGTCCTGAGCACAAATGTCCATAGCTGTAAAATGAAAAATATATATACATAGTCTCAAATATCTACTTTGGGAGAGTAACTAGCATCAAGATATAAATGCCACAATATTCTACCAAAAAAAAATTAGTACCATAATAGTGAAAACTAGAAACACACCACATTCACTTGCGGCATCAATCTCAGCATTTCTTCATGGTACGAACAATATATTTATTTTTATTTTTTCTTCATTTACTACCCATTGACTCATCCACCCATATGAATGTGATAGATTTTTGAAAAAATGAAAATAGCTAATAAGGGAAGAGTTATCACATAGTCCTGTTAATCTTAGCAAACTTAACACATTGCAGATTATGTTTAATCGTGTAATTACCTTTTATTGTAGGCATTGATAAAAAAATAAAATAAAAAAATATGCCATGATTTATAGATTTTGGCTATATGTATTTCCATAAAACCTATCCCACATGAATACAACATTTTGGGATATTATTCTACCATCACCCCAAATGAACAATGCAATTGTTATATTCTACAAGAGCATGTGAATTACCACATTTCATATCTATTGCATCAACCATTGAAAAATAGCAACCATAGTGAGTACGATGCCATTAGCTTTAGGATAGGAAAGTGAACCTTCACAACTCCAAAACAATGCTCAATAATATTTCTTAACAAGGAATGTCTATAGTTGAATTTATCCTTTATTATTCTTCCTACATTACTACATCTGGTAGCAGCTGCTATATCGTAAAATGCTAGGATGGGTATTAATTTGACAATAATGACATAGTACTTACCTATACAAAAATTAAAAAGCAATTGGCTTATTATGTATAATATTATTACATACACCATGACCATTCTATCAAACGATACTAACCAAGAGGAACGTGTGGAAAATTCAATTAGGGGTATCAAATGGCATCATTCATTACACAAGATTCATTTGTTGTTCCTTTTCATCTAGCGACCAAAGGTGAACTGGAAATTAAAAGAGCAAGCAACCATAATGTTTTGGGCACGATATCCCTTCTTAATCCTATACAGAACCTACATCTAAACTAGAACTGTAATTGCAATATAGCAACCATCTATGGCTCCTTTGCAATTTTTCTTACACAAGATGATATCATAACTAACTTAACAAGTTCTAACATATAAATAACTTCAAAACATACAAAATTATCTAATACCTTGAAAATCATTTAGTACTTCCACTTGTTTTGAATTTCCTAAGGTCAGATTATGTCAAATGATAAAGTGGTCTTGATCATTTTAATCAAATACACCACAATTGCCTGGATCACATTGTTAAAGGCCATATTATGTAGTTTGGATGGTTCATATAATAAAATACTAGTACTTTGGATAGAGTGTCAGAATCTATCTTCCATCAATCTATTCCTTTCATTATGGCCTAATTTGTACTTGTTATGCACTTTTTCATCATTTACTTCTTAGTACTTGCCTCTCTTTCAATTTAATATTAAATATTTTTCGTAAATCAATATATTATTAATTGAGAATCTTAAGAATTTTGTTTCTAGTATTATCCATTCAAATATCAAATCATTAGTACATTTCCTTAAATGTCCAACAAGAAGGTCCAATGGTGCACAGGCATCCCCAAGCTTGACCAATTATTTATTAGAGCTTAAAATAAAGTCCTGGGCAGATTATATCTGCTCATATGAATCTCAATTGCAAGCTTATTCCTTTAGGATTTTTACAGTCTCATCTCTAAGCCAAGCTCAATTTTTCTAAATTTTGGATTGGGATTTTTTTTGTGTGTGTGGTAATAAGACTGAAATTTATTGCTTAAAATTTATCCTTACATAAGTTCGCTTCAGCAACAATTGCCTCTTGAATTTCCTAAATTTCCGATTGGGATGAGCCCATAAATAGCCATGCCTACCCATGAAGAGTGGGACATTTGTTTTTTGGGTTTTTTCTTAGAGAAGACTTAAAATCTTAAATCACGAGTGACTAAAGGGTATGTTGATGGATTGTTAAGGTGCATGTTGCATGCAAGGAAATAGAAATCAATGCCACCAATCTGAGATGTTGGCGCGCTATGTTGCAGTTCCAGTCGAGCCGGTTTGACATCCTGGGTATAGTTTCCATATCCCATCTCCTCAAAAACAATCTGAGATGTTAGAACCTTAGTATAACTTAGATTTGTGGAATGGATTCCCCTGAACCTGAAGAATAGATCCATTTCCATGTCACCCGAAAAAAGTGAAGTCCCCTTGTTCTTTTATGGTAACAGTAGGGTTCGGGAGATTCCTCTATAATATTCGTGATAGATCATGGACAATGGACTCTTCTAAAAATTATTGAATTGGAATGTTTTTTACCAAGGACTTTACAACCAAGATTGTGAACCTATTCAAAAACCAATGGGATAAAATATATTATCTCAATGCAAAGGATCTACCAAGCTTTCCTAAAATGATTTACTAAATTCATCCACTTGTGCCAAATTATCAAACAGTCAACGGTGTATTTAGGAACAAACGTTCAAAGCTAATAGTAAATGGCCCAATTATTTGGTACAATAGTTGAAACAATGATTTCTAATATGAGGTAGAGATGTACTTAGGTTTCTAGGGATTGCACATCCACCATTTATATCCTCTTTAACCAACCAAATGCAACTCAATGAAGCCTTGTCCTAAGTACTTGAGGTCAGTTAGATGAATCTTGTTGTGCTATTCTACTTTATCTATGATTATATATGCTGCTAAAACATAACTACTCACCTTTTTTTTCTCACTACTTCACTTCAAGTCAATTGTGTCCTTGTTTTTGTCTTTCTAATGCCTTCAACTTTATGTCATCTCAATAATGAAGAGAAGAATCCAGAATCTCCGGTCTTCAGCAAAGATTGAGTTAAAGAAATCTTATCATTCTTGATTTACACTGCTAAGGATATCTATAACAACCAACAATCAAGGCTGGCAACTTCTATTATTTCTATTATTTGGTTTTATACAACAATATGATTGTGTAAAATCAACTCTATAAATACAATACATTATTTTCTCTTCTCTCACGATTAAGAGAAATTATCAATAGTTTCTTACAATTTTATTGTATCATATCTCTTTATGGTTTAAGTGGAAATTTGTTTTCTCCTCTCATTATGTTGTATTCTTCAACCTTTCTCAACATTACAACAGTTGCTCAAAATTGTTGTCATGGTATCTGAGAAATTATCTTCTACAAACTATTTGGCATCGAAGGATCATATAGTTCCTCTAATTAAGAGTGTAGATCTTATCCAACATCTTTCTTCAAACAATGAAGAGCCAAAACAAGTGTTTACAACCACAAAAGGGAAAGAGGCCGGAAGTTAATCCCCTTTATACTATATGGAAGAAAGATTCTTATTAAAAGTATGATATCTACTACACTGTCAGAGGAAGTTCATATCCTTATTATAGGCCTGAACACACGTGTTGTATGGGTTTGTCTAGAAAAACACTTTGACAACAATTTAAAGGAGTGTGATTTTGTCTTAATCAAACAACTTCAATTGGTTTGAAAAAATACGCTTTCAATCATAGAGTTTCTTCGAAAATTAAAAAATATATGTGATAAACCTACTATAATCCAAAAACCCATTTCAGAAACAAACAAGGTATTCTAGGGCTTAATGATCTTGGACTAACATATGACAGTTTGGTTAACGCAATCATGGTTGTGGGCCTCTATTTTCGCATGACGGGTAGGCCTCTTTAAAAAGGGGTCCACTCATCATGAACCTAACCCATGATGACAAAGAGTCGCCACAAACCATTTTTAAGATGTGACTGGACATCTATGTTTGTAAAATAAAATAATCTTATTTTTAAATTATTTTGAAATGTCTTACTCTATTTTAAACTAGTTGATTCAAGGATTCTGGATAAGTGGTTCGATTACGGACTAGAGAAGGTGTTAGGCATCCTGGTCCATCCGCATAGGTGGTTACCTACTTAAACCAATTCAAACTTAGGGTCTAATTTCTAAATATGGTATGTACATAAATGTATTCTATTATTGAAAACTTGTGTCATGTTTGTGCAACGTGGTTAACCTATTAACTAGTGCCTGTGTATGTATTTTATGTACATAAAACAAGCTCTTAGGTTTATTCCAAAATTAAGCCATCTACTTGACATGTTACTACCAAATGAAAGTAAATCACGATAGTAAATTAAGAAAATATACATTTGCAATCTCCTAAGCATGCAAATCAAACCTAAATGGCAAGTCATTTAATTCCAAGTATAATAAAAAAATCACGAGACCTTACAAGATTTAATTGAGAGTGTTATCCTCATTTAATGGGTTATACAAACACATGGTTAAAAAATCAATGGTACAATATATACAAGCATGCTATTACGAGTCTCCTTTTTTCTTTTTTATCTTCTTTGTTTAGTACAATTAAGGATAACATAAAAAAGAGCTAATAAAAAAATGAAGGTATTCAATTTTACATATTGGATGGAAGAATAAACAATTTAATGTCATGCATATTAACAGAATAAAATGAAAAAAGCAAAAACAAAACAAAAAAAATACTGATAGAAACTAGGAGTGGAATAAAACATCATGAAACTATATATGTTTTACCAAAAAAAAAAAAAAAACTAAATGTATTCATATAAAAATAGATAAGGTAAGAAAAGAAATTACAAAATAAAATAAAACTAACTAAAAGGCGCTGAGATTTAATGTTATGTTAGATTACAAAGTTCGAAACCTGAAACCCAGTGTAGATGATTACAGACCTCCTTTCAAAGGGACCCAATGTATTCTAACAAATTTACAAAAAATTAAAGGACATATGTTCACTGATTGAATTCATAATCTTCTACTTTGGCTCTTGGTTCAATCACCTACTCAAACCATTATACTATTATCATGGATAACATGACTAGGTAGATGTTGATGAAGGCATTGATGGTGATGAGTATGGGATGGTGATGATAATAGCGGATGATGGTCATTGATGCGATGATTAGGGAATTATGATGAGGTCATGAGGGGTATTAGTCTTAGACTTGGTGACCACAGGATCATATGATGATGTTGAGGGTGCCCGCCAGCCTAACTGAAATTAAAAAATGTCCATTCGATATGGAGTCACGAGATTGAAGAACTTAATTATTAGGATACGGCAATGATTGATTGTAATAACAACTAGATGGAGACTGTGGTGTATTGAAAGAAGATGGCCTTAATCTACACTATGTATAACCGATTATTGAAGATGATAAAATGGTGGAAGGTTGTTCACAATTAACGTTGATGCAGAGGCCAAGAAAAAGTTAAACTATAGATTGAAGAAGATTGCTGGTGTGAGAGGGGAACCGAGACCATGTGAGAAGGAAGGTTGTTGTGTTGCATGATGGGAAGATGAAAGAGGTGGATGTGAGTGGTATGGTTGATAGAACAAAAGAAATGCATTTGGTTGAAAAATAAAGTGAATGAATACAACAAAAAATGATAAAGAATGAGAATGGAATTAGAACTTTGGGGTTACACATGCATTGTAAAAAAAAATGTTAACCTGAGAGTTCAAAGAAATAAGAAGCAAAAAATATAATATAATATAATATAATGCAAACAACAAGTAAAAGAATTACAACATTCATAAATCAATAAGAAAAATAAAAAAGTAAAAGGGGAGGTTACCTCCCTTCGATGTTTTCACACGTGATATACATTGTCTTTCTCTTGTTTGATAGCACCTCCCTTAGGGTTTATCTGATCTTAAACCGTGAGAAAGATAAAGATAAGAGAGACGTCATAGAAGGAGATTCTCACCATGAGAGAATAGGGTTCTTCCTTACGGTTTGGCAGTAGCACCTTCTAGAATTTCTCTTGAATAACAAAGTGGAAGAAAGAAATAGAATGGAGGAGAAGGACATTCTACATGTGCATGTGAGAAAGAGGGGGGGTTTAACCATGATGAGAGGATGAGGTTCTTAAGGTCTTTTCGTGAGCCTTGAGAGGGTAAGGGATTTTATGGTTTTCTCGTTTTGGCCATAAGAGAATAAGGGGGCTTAAGGCTTCTAGCCCCCCCCCTTTAGAATGAGAGAAGGGTCTTTATATAGAAATTGGGAATATGATATTTATGAAAGATTTTTATTGTATTTATTTTATTAGATTTTGGTTTATTTAATCTTATTCCAATTGATTTTATTTGAATAGAATTAGGATTTGATCAGATTTGATTTTACTTCTTAACTAGAAAAAATCACGCCACATGTCATTAAAATGGAGTTGTTCCTATGTGTTGCAGGATACCGTAACTTGGTGGACCCATTTAAGAATTTGTTGATCCAAAATTGTCAGGTTTAATTAGACCCACTCCTTTAGAGAAATTGATGGTGTTGATCATCATGGTGGGGTCTGATTTTGAATTTGAAACTTTCAAAGTGTTTGATCAGAGGGACACAATTTAATACGATGCGATGGAGGATTTTGGAATAGGTTTTAAAAGTCTTGATCGGTATCCTAAGGTTTAGAGGCATACCTGAACCATGTACAGTATCCGATTGACCATTGGATGCGAATATTATTCAGAATTTAAAAGATTTCAAATCAAAGACTCAGATTCATTGAAATTTAATTTGTCAAACTTGAACAATCAGACCCTTCATCCTAGGGTTTTGGGGCATTCTGAACACATCTGTGATGCTAGATTGATTATCTAATTTGTATTTTGATCAAATTTTGAAAGATTCTACATCAAGGGCCAAGATTCATTGAAACATACTATGATGGAATTTGATGATCAAACACTTAATTTCTTGGTTTTGGACTATTCCAGACGCATTCATGGCACTCGATTGATTGTTCAATACTTGTATAATGAGATTTAGTGATCCACCTTTAATGAGTGGTAAAATCGTAATTTTCAATATGGATGTGACCGAACTTGGGGAAACCATTCGAAAAACTACGATATTAGGAGGAAGGATGGGAAGATGAAGAAAGTTGGTTCAACAAAGATCTTAGGGAAAAATCGAGGGTCTAAAGTGCTAAATTAGGAAAAAAACATGAATAGCCTAAAAATAGGAAATCATCTAACCACCTTGGTTTCTGATGATGCCTAAGGTCCATTCTAGAGAGTTAGTGTTGCCCATTAAAGAAACTTTTGGACCTTGTGCCAAAATTAGGTGCTAGCAATGGTGAAACCACAGTTTCAAACATTTACTCTATTTGTTACTTCTTTAATGAATAATGAAACAAGGATGCAACTTAATAGAATGAGAGAAAATGAACAACAAATATTTGTTGGGCAATGACAAGCAAAGGGAGGACAAAATGAAAAATGGAAACAAATGGTAAAAACAACACTTCTTCCTCTAACGAAAAGGGTTTTGTTCAAACCCATGATAGGAAAAAACCTCTTCGCTAAGAGCACTCCACCATTTGATAAGAAGCCACAAGGAAATCAAGGACCATGTCAAATCTACGGAAATCAAAACCACACCGCCATCAAATGCTAGAATCGGTTTAATCAAACATACCAACCTAAAGAGATTCTGTATGCACTAGCTGCCATATCTTTATCAGATGTGCATGGTCTAGAGAGGATTCCTAATACTAGAGGGAATTCTCGCATGAAGTTTATGAAATTCTCATATAGGAAATATTATAGTCCCTACTAAATCTAGATCATTAGAGTTAAACAAATGTTTTACTTATGCCTGAGATTGTTAAAAATTTGTTATCTATTGAACAACTAACTAATGAACAAGGATGCATTTTTATTTTTGACTTTAAAGTTTTTGGGATAAATGATCAAATGATCGAGAAGGTTTTAACAAAGGGAACTAGAGATGGAAACCTATATACACTTCAAGGAGACGTCAAAGAGCAGTGCTTTCAACTATACATCACATAACATTAGAAAAGGCCAAGCATCAAAGACTTAGGCATCCACAGTTGCAAGTTGTTTCTTTTCTTATAAAAAATAATCTCATTTCTATAAATTGTTGGAATAAGAAACATTTTATATGTTCCAATTGTGAGATGGGTACAAACTAGCTACAAATTACCTTTTCTAATTGAAACGCGATTGCTTCATTTTATAAAATCCATTTTGATTTATGGGACCCACACCAATATCTTCAGTTCAAGGTTTTAAGTACTATGTAGTCTAATTTTTTGGATTACTTCAAAATAGTCAATAAGATGTTTAATAACATGTATAATGTTCACATAAAAAAAAATCAATGTGATGGAAAAGAATTCAAAGATTCTTGGGCTTTAAAATTCTTGTATGACTATTGGATTGTACGGAAAATGCCACATCCAAAAACACTTAAACAAAATGGGGTGGTTGAAAGAAAACATTGACACAGTTGAATTGGGACTTTCAATGATGTTTTGTAGTAAAGTTCCTAAAAATCTATGGGTAAAAGCTTTTTCAACTACAACTTATTTGATCAATTGATTACCATTACCAGATTTAAGGATAAAGTTTTCCTTTCAAATGTTAACATGAAAAAAATCCAGACTTTTCTTCACTTCATGTTTTTAGATGCAAATCTTATTCTTATCTCCGTGAAATTTTTACACAAGTCTCTTTCATGTGAGTTCATTGACTACAACAATCTTCATAAATGCTATAGATGTCTTCAACCTAATATTGGTTGAGTATATAGTTATCGTCATGTTGTCTTTGGCAATCACTTCTTTCCTATAATGACAAAATTTCTTCTTCAGTTGCTAGCATACCATAAGACAATTCAATTCTAACCACATATATTGAAAATTGTAATGTATCAAGTCCTCCCTTTACACTTAAGTTTATTGATCTTCCTAATCCTAGTTTATCATCTTCTACTCATGAACAACAATAACAACCATTTCCCTCTACTCTCAAAGATATGCTTGCTAAAACTACTTTTATGTCTAAAGATACATTGACTTCTTTCATAATGGATGATATTTAAGTTGCAGGCATACGCAGCTCAACACCCATTACTAATACTAACTCGCCAACTGCTCGCATAGCAATTGGCAAGCATCTCCCTGAGTCACTACAAATTGATGTTCTCCTTATTACACCTTCTTCCTCTATTGATGCCACAATCCATACTTCGTTTACTCTTCAACATTGACACCCATGTTCACAAGGCTATGACCCCTTTAATCTTGATCACAGGTGGAATCTCTCCCTTAATCCACATGATATGATCACTCATGGTTTAAAAAAAAAAACATGTTGGTCTTCTTCATTAGATTTAGACGGATACTCCTCCTAAAATTAAGACAATCAAATCAAATCTTGCTCATAACGCCTAGTTTACTACTATACACATGAACTTTAGGCACTTCATCAAAACTCCATGTGTAACTCTTGTTCCATTAACACCTCACAAGAACGTTGTTGGGTTTCGTTGGATTCTTAAAACCAAATTACATTTTGATGGTGGTCTCTATCAACTGAAAACATGCCTTGACAAAGGCTATACTACCAAGGGTGGACTTTTCATAGGCTTTTAGTCCCATTGTGAAACCTCAAACTATTTGTATTGTTCTTACAGTTGCTTTAACACGTTGGTGGCCTATTTAGAAACTAGACGTTACAGATACCTTTCTTCATGGGTTTTTCTCTGTGCCGATATACATGGAGCAACCCCCAAGTTTTTTCAACAATCAACATCTGAACTATGTGTGTAAACTCTAGAGACCTTTATATGGTCTCAAACAAGTATCAAGAACTTGGTTTCATAGGTTTAGCTCCTATCTCTTTTAGATTTGTTTTTTCTCTTACTCCTATGAATCGTCTCTATTTATACTACATTGCTCTCATGGCACTATTCTTATGTTCCTATATGTTGACATCGTCTTTATAAGAAACACTGTCTCCCTTCTACAAGACTTCATTTTTCGTGTCAATGATCATTTTTCCATAAAGGATCTCGAGAACTTGTACTATTTTTCGGGCATTAAAGTTAAAAATACACCTTCTAGGCTCATCTTATTACAATCTAAGTACATTAAAGACATTCTTTCATAGGCACAAAAGAGTGTTGGCATGCAAAATTTTGTGTAATTACAAAATTACCTATATCACGAAGGATGAATAGGTCATTACGAAATAAGGCCAAAATCAAGGATTCGTAAAGGTTTAGCCAGTCCGCGATGGATGAACAGTACCTCACGAAGGACACGTGGCTCGTGAAAGATCATGAGCATTCTTCACATGAAATAATAGCACCGCAAAGAGTTATCTTCGTAATGAATGAACAGTGCTTCGCGAAGGTAGGTGCATTGCGATAGACATGCCATAATCACAAAATCATTATTTAAAGTAGTACATATCCCAAGGAATAGTGATCGAATTTGTTTTCGACTCCAAAAATATCTAGAAACTAATGGAAAGAGTCCCACTCACACATGACTCCACAATGCATACAGATCTCAAAATATGTACAAGTTGTATTCTAAAAAGAAACCTACTGCAAATAGAACTCTATCATATCTGCAAAATCCCACATATTAAGGGATCAGATAGAGATGAAGGTAGACTTTCACACAGCAAAGGAGTTATATAAGCATGCAGGTCTCTCCAACAACCAATCAAGCATTACCACGTTATCAAGTGAAAGCTAGAAACAAGGCACCAACCATGCAGTGGAGTCCTAGAAGGAAACAAGATGCATACCTCTATATAAACCCTAATTTTCATATAGTCAAAAAAAAAATTTTCAAGCATATAGGTATTCACATTTTGGGCATACTCCATATAACCAGAACACTTAACTCTCTCTCTCTCTCTCTCTCTCTCTCTCTCTCTCTCTCTCTCTCACGGTTTAATCATCTTCTTCATCAAGGCTACTTCAAGTTCATGTCAATCATCTCCAAGCTCAAGCATGTCCATTATACCTCTGTAAAGTTCCATGAAGAAGACATATTCTTAAGGATATGAAGTCGTTGCCAAGCCTATGTAAGATTAAAAATTGTAAAGAGAAGAAAAGAGAAAAGAAAAGAGCATCATATGTTCTTTTGTCTTATGTTATCTATATTCAATAAAGCTTCATATTTATTTTCATGCATTCTTGTTTTATAAGTCGAGAAACGGGTTAAGAAATCAGAGGTTTGCCTACTAAACGACAGTAATTAACAAATCTCTTCTAAGATTTGGAGTGATTGTCCTCCATACAAAATAATAAACCAACCCTCCAAAGGTTAGGTAATTTGATACACTTTGAATATCAAAGTTTTGTTTGAAAAACAACAAAATTTGGTATTACAATGAGTGATAGCAAAGTGATATCTACTCCTATGGCTCTTAAATATAATGTTGGTTCTTTTACCCTATTACCTACTCTAACTATCTATAGGAGCCTTGTTGGAGTCCTTTAGTACTTGACCATTTCTAGACCTGATTTGACCTATGTTGTTAATCTAGTTTATCAATATATGTAGCATGCTCCTTTTATGTGCCATTTGCAACTTGTGAAGTACATTTTATGTTATGTTAACAAGATGGTAGACATGAGTCTTCATATCAACACAAAAAATATTTTTTATTTATATGTCTTTTCCAATGCCGATTGGGCAGGTTGCCCTCTTAGTTGTAGGTCAACAACAGCTTATTGCACCTTTCTTAGGTCTAATATTATCTATTAGACTACAAAGAAACAATTTACCATTGCTCGATCTAGTACTAAAATTGAATACATAGCAATGGTTACCACTACAACTGAGTTAACTTGGTTATCCTTCATTCTTCGTGATATTGGTGTTTGTCTTTCCCATCCAATTGTTTTATGTGACAATATAGTCACTCTATAAATGACCATTAGTCCTTTTATTTATGCTTGTACCAAGCATATTGAGCTTTACAATCACGTTGTCAAAGAAAAAGTTGTTCATGATACTTTAGTGATGAAAATTGTTTGTTCTAATGATTAGCTTTCCGAAGTTTTTACTAAGTCATTCGCTTGAGTTTGTTTTTGTGCCCTTTGAATCAAGATTGGTGTTCATCCCTATGCTCACCTAAGAGACAGATAATGTGCCCACCAATGTTAGATGATTAACTTTTATATGACACAAGTCATTCTATCCATTGTTTGCCAAAAAAAAAGTCATTATGTCCATCTCATAGAACCAATAAATTGCATAGGTGAACATTTCGCTTTGTTAGAAATCGTTGTCATCATGTTCCACCATTTGTTGTCATCCTTTATCTTTGTTATGAAATTCC
This sequence comes from Platanus orientalis, assembly GCA_025762735.1. Lineage (NCBI taxonomy): Eukaryota > Viridiplantae > Streptophyta > Magnoliopsida > Proteales > Platanaceae > Platanus > Platanus orientalis. The sequence continues at coordinate 1,497 of JAOXJP010101970.1, read as the reverse complement.
GAAATGGATCATAGAGGGGGTGAATAGGATATTTATAAAATATTTTAAATTTATTTTAAATATATTATTTTTTTAAATAACTTATTCAACCCTGATTTAATTTACTTAATTTTCTTTTAATTAATATGTAGCATAAATTCTTATAATTAAGTAAATTACTTTTCTATGAATTTATCATAGACCACGGGGCTCCGTCATGCACTATAGTGTTACCTATAGCAGAGCGAGATCAGGGCTAATAAATTTCCTATGGTTGTTTGATTAGTCTTTTTATATTCACCTTAGTTAGAGTCACTTAGTGTGTTGAACTATTTTGCATAACCATAAATATAAACAATAATAATAACAAGCAATCAAACCATAAAACCACAAATTTATAGTGGTTCGGCCCTTCAGCCTACATCCACTGTTTAACCGGCTCTCCTAAACCTATTTAATTTTTATTAATAGTTCTCCTAAATTATTACAGGCAAATTAATAAACCTTAAATTTACTTACAAGTAACAAAGAATCCACTCCCTTAGAAGTGCATTCTTAGTGACTCCGATGGGCACGTTCTGTCCAGTGACTCCGATAAACTAGCTTGCACTTAGTGACTCTGACAAGTGCTTCATGAACACGCCTTTGGTGACTCCAACAAAGGCTAAGAATCCGTCTTCGGTCACTCCGACGAAGGCTATGAACAAATTGAATATGCAAAGAAACTTCTTGTTTGGGTTGCCTCTTATATAGAAAAATTTAACTATATGGTACTAACCCTCTTGCTTCCAAATGATGTATCTATAGACTTTGTGAAGCTTGTACAGAACCTTGAATATGTTTAACTATGTAGAACAAATTGTCAAGATCATGGGCCAACACAAGTTTACCTCATAGGCTTTTGACTCTCTTTCTCAAGAATTTGACTATATATGCATAGGTATTGTTTTCTATCTTTCTTGGAGTTCAAAGACCCTATTTATAGAGGTTTAAAGAGGTCAAGTTGTCCCCTAACAGCTAGTTTACAACAGTAAAAAAAACTAGCCATTATGCCAACTTTCAAAATTTAATTTTGAATTTTTTTCATTGGGGATCGGTCCCAATTTTTTTAGGACCGGTTCTACATGACTGATCACTCCAAAATTATGACCGGTCCCAATTCTAGAAAACTCATTTTCAGCTAATTCTCTTTATTCCGCTCGTTTTGAGTACTTATAAGCCACGAGCAAACGTCAAGACCAAAAGTTATGATAGTTTTAAGTTGTGCCAGTTTTCAAAATATTTTTACTTAATTTCTTTTTCAATTTTGATCCATCATTGGTCCAAATCTTTTGTTCCTTCTTTCTTCATTTCCTTGGTCATTTCTTTAGTCTAACCTTAGGCAATGTTCCTAGGGTTTTGGGTTAATGTATATCACTCTTCAAAGTGTATTTTGACTTTAGGTTCACCTGCAATTCTCACTTATCAACCTTTGTTGTTTTTACCTTTAAATTTTGGGTGTTGGCTTCCTTGAGGTAG
>JAOXJP010101959.1:0-14368 GCA_025762735.1 Platanus orientalis | reverse complement strand
TTCTCTTTTTTACATCTTCGTCTATATATATATATATATATATATATATATATATATATATATATATAAATAAAAGTTAGTAAAGTCTGTGAATGTCGTACCACAGACTTGGGTTCCAAACCCTTCTTCATCTATGATTACCTACCTAAAAATAAAGGGTCAGTTCAGTTGTTGGGTTCTGAGATATGATGCACTTCATTTGGATTTTGGTGCTCGACCCACAAGATCGCCAATAGGCTAATTCATCTTTAACTTTTGATTGTTGGGTCTTAATGCTTATTGAGGATGTCATTTGATTATGTGTTGATTTACCTAAAACATATGGAGGAAATTTTAATATATGTCAAAAAGAATATGTTAGACACAAGACCACGGTTGAGGTTAAGACCATTAGGTACCCCCACCCATGTATCTGTATTCCTCAGGTTTTAAGCCATTGGTTCTCTCTCTCTCCTGGTAGATGACATTTGCTAGCATTTCATTTTTTAAATTGCAACAAAATAGGGCTTTGTTGGAACTCAATTTTACCACATGAATGGAGGATGATTGGGCAAACATGAGAAGCCTTGTTGGGTTGCCACCTCATCTGTCATGTGTAAGAATCCTAAACTGTTCTTATTGATTAATTTATTTATTTGACAAAGAATCCCAAGTTGTTAATGTCCCCCTATTGGAAGACTCAACTAACAAATCCAGCCCTATATATTGTAGCTCAACCATAAAAATTAAAATTAAATTAAAAAAAAAAAAAAGAATATGTTCAGTTAGGTGAAATTAGCCATCTAACTACCTGATTTATGAATCTTCTTTTAGCAAAAATTGAAATCATCCAGAGGAGGACCGTCACCATTCACCATAGCCTATGGTCTCTGGATTGGAATCTTAAAAACTTATGATTAAATAGGTTACAAGGAGGGTCACAATCAGGATTGTGGTCCCTGTGCACTGAGACATAAAAAAAAAAAAAAAACCTCCGATCCATTTGCTGATCCTCAGTTTATCTTGAGATAGAAGGTTCCAACTTAGTCTTTTGGCCGGAGAATAGCCCTGGACGTTCCTTAACAAAACCAACGACTCCTTTCTTTCCATCTATTGAAGCTTTTTTCCAAGATAGTCGCCTGCCAACAGAATTATTAATTAAATAGATTTAAAAAAATGAATAAGAAGATTTGGGTTAGCAAAAATAAAATAAAATTTGAGAAGGTTAGGTGCAAATGAGAGAGTTAGGTCCCTTGGACGTTTTAACTTTTGGACGTTATAAAAGTGGCCCACCAAATTAGGGGGGGAAATATTATTCTGAATCTGTCAATGGGTCATATGCTTGCCAATTAAATATGGTTGGGGTTTTGTGACTACGTACGGATATGCTGTAAAACCAATCACAACATGATACATAATATTTTTTATAAATATTTTTAATTATCCTAACTACCCACTAAACAAATAGTTAACATCTTTCTTTGATCATATTTAATGGGTATTACGTGTCATGTTAGGATTGGTTATTCAGCCTTTTTACTGAAAAACAGATTTCAGCATATCCAATTTTTGAGTGGTGGTCTAATTTTTTTGGGCTAGATTCGTAGACTAGAGAGAGGGGGCCAACTCCACTCAACCAAATTGAACATTACTTCTACACTAAGGCCCAGTCTGGTTGCGATATGAAAAGGTTTTCTCATGACAAAATTTTATCAAGAAAACATTTTTAAGTGGTCTCGTTGCATGAAAAGTTGGTTCTGTCATGTATTTCTCATGATTATTCTTTTTCCTTTTCTTGTGGGATTTTCTTTTCTTTCCTTTTTTTATACAATTCATGTCAACCGGACTCGGCCTAAATCATGAATGAGGCAAGTCAGCTTAACCCAACAACTCTTACAGCTACAGAGTTTCATTATCTAAACTCAAATCCCGATTAGGTGATTCCGAACTTGCTACAATAAGACTGCCATTGCAGATCAACTTTTTTTTTCTTGGTGGACAAAAAGCGGATCAACCTCGCAACCTATCCCATAGCCATCTCTAGTTGGCACAGTGACACCTGACCTTGCCTTGGGACGAGTGTGGCTAAGTCTTTACGCACATTGGACAAATTAGATGGACTAATGTCTTAAGATTCGGTTTAGATCCCGTCCTGACTGCTTATGTACTGGTAAGACCTGTCCACAACCTAAGTGCACAATTTGGCATAAAAAGATGTACACGACCTATACATAATTATGTTATTTTTTTTGCCTGTCTACTTATGTCCTTAAATCTTAATATTGATTGACCCACCAAGACATCTTTACTTTTTGGTAGGGGCTGGGATTAGGTACTGAAATCTGCTTTTCCTGATGTATTAGAATGACATCAGGGAGTTGACACATCAGTGCCAAAAAGTGAATTTCACTTTTTGGAGGATGCTTATCACTTTTCAATGCTGATGTGTCCACTCCCTAATGCATTCTAATACATCAGGAAAAGCAGATTTCTGTACCTAATCTTTTCGGGATCCACTCAGACATCCATGTACAAATGTAAAAGATGTCTTGGTGAGTTTACCTGTGGAAGTTTGTAAACTTTATCCCCAAAAAAATTGCGACGCTTGAAAGAGAGCCAGTTTAGAGGAGGGGTGGGGCATCTTAGATCGGAGTGACAAGACTAACAGAATAAGGGGGGGAATGTTTTGTCTACTCCCCGTGTCCACACACCCCAGGCTGACACTGTGACATCAATATCCAGATCTGGATTGTAGGATTACACAATCCTACATCCTAAATCATCCAACCCATCTGATTCTTACCAAAATCATGAGATTACAAGATCGATGTAGGATTGCATCCCAGATTGTGGGACCCTACGATCCGGAAACATCCAAATGATCCTAACCGATTCTATTATGATCATACAAAAACACACATGTTTTATAATTATAAAACACTAAAGTTTAATTAAAAAATTCCTAATTACTAATTACTAATTACTTAATTGAGGTTAAACAATTAAAGAAATAATAAGTGAATACGACTCCTCCTTTTCCAAATTGTTTATATCGTTTTGTTTCCATTACAGAGTTCAATTGTTTAAGTCGAACGGAGCCAGCTAGCCCTTGTAACCTGTCATGTTTAGCTGTTATTTAATTAAGATTCAAACTGGATAGAAGTCGTTACGATAGATCTAAATAAAAATCAAGACAATGATGGTTTGATTGGAATGATCATCTTCTAATAATAGTAGATTGTAGATGGAATTTCAAGTTGAGTAGAACCAACCATAATCTTGTTTTTTGTCGCAAGGTAAGCATGTCCCATCTGAGAATGAAATACCTTCCATTGCAAGAACAACTAAAGAATGAATACATTTTTATTATTATTATTATTATTATTCTAGTAAAAAGGGATGGAAACATGAACCATCTACAATGAATCAACTTAGTTTATTTAATATGTTTTATTATTTTAGTGTTGATACTTTGAAAATATTGTAATTTGATGCTTGGTGGCTCACTAATTAATTTCTTATAAGTTGTGTTGAAAAAAATATATTATATTTTCTTATTTAAGAGAGATGTTGAATATAGAAATTGTACTATATTAAATTTTATCATTTTTCTTTTAATGATTCTTTAACATGTATTATTATCACCGGTGGTTTTTTACTTTATATTTTACGGAAAGTAGAACCTTACGATGCATCTATGAGATCCCCTATCAATCCTATGTAGGTTCTCGATTTTAACAACCATGTAAGACGCTTGATGTTATTTTGAAATTGGGGCATCTTTTTATGTACTTACTTTTTCATTAACACTTTATTTTACGGTTTTAACCCTATATACCCCTTTTTGGGTACCTACATTCTCATTTGAAAACCATTTTTACGGTTTTAACCCTATACACACAGCCTTTGTGTGTAGGGACATGGGGACAAACAAATTGGGGACAGAACATTTTCCCCCATATAACAATATGGACTGCCCATATCTCATCATGTGTTTTATTCAACATTGATTAGCATCTATCATCGATTAAGACTGTGAATTGGATCAGGTTAAACCAAATTTCGACCTGTTAGGCCTGAAAATTGGGCTGGCTAGGCTTGTGTAACATCAGTTTGGTCAAATTTGAGCCCAAAGTAATATACGAACCTAGTTTGGTCAAGCCTCAGCTAGTCCAAAAGCCCATAATGGCCTCCAAAATACAGTAATTTTTAGTAAGTATAGCCCAGCCTAAACTCTGCCCGAACTCAGATCGTAAGAACTTGGTCTGATGTTGGCTAGGTCAGTATAAACTAGTTCTGCATTTAATCCAATGAGGGAGGATTGTGTCCACTACCCTAAAACCACTAACCGCCACTCCCTGTCAGGGGGCGGACTTATCAACGCTGAAAAGTGTTTCACACTTTTTTTTTTTTAGGGGGAGGGGGCACATATCACTTTTTGGCACTGCTGTGCTCACCCCCTGACAAGGAGCAGAGGTTAGCATTAGTTAAGGGGGACTGACACAATCCTCTTCGCATCCAAGCTAGTTTGAACTCAATCATGGGTTGTTACCCGCACTTGACCTGAATCCAGCCCACAGAACATTTAGTTTGAGCCAGCCCAAAGCCCATTTTTTAAAAGAAATTAACCCATCTTGGGTTAACCTCAGCCCTGCCTGGCCCGCCCGGCCATCCTGGTATTCTGTGGACCCCGCAGGATGGGGATTTGTTCGAGCAACCACTTTAGGAATGGCTGGCGATTGATATGTCTATGCCAATGAAGGGTTTAGAGTCACCACTAAATTTTCTGATGGAGTTAGGCATCAATTGGGGAGTGGATCGTCTGCGGTGAATCAGCAGGAACTTCCTGCTGATTTAACAACATGGTGACACGTATCTGATTTTTTTGGTAAATTGCTCCTGATTCTTTTTGTCCTTTTCCTTACAAATATGTGTCACAATATGGTTAAACTCAGCAGGAAGTTCCTGCTGATTCACCAGCAGGTGATCCGCACACTTCTTGGAACTTCATTAACTCTTTTTTCGCTGTCCAAATAAAATTACTTAAGCTAGAGAGTCATGACTTATTTGGTCAATGCCACTTCTTGCTGTAAACTGTAAACTATGTTTTAGGTGGACCCATTTGGTGGTAAGCCTAACTTAAGATCTTCTATGGTAAGTTAAACTACATTAACATGCAACAGTCTTTACAATGTGACACGTTTGCTCAAATTTGTTTGGAATTTTACTTTTTGAATACGTGTCATAATATATTTTTACTTACAACAAAGGATCCGAACTCAATCCTTTGTACAAGAGGCGTGTCATTATGGCTATAAATGAGTTAAATGAAACCAAGCTTTGCTTAGCTCCAAGCTCAAGCCTTGATTACTTAAGCTGCGATTGTAATCTTGAATCCATATAAGTCTAAATTTGCAAGCTCATAAAACCTTAAACCAAAGTACCCATAACTCAAAAATCATTAAAATTAAAAATATATATATTAACAACATTGTATCCTATTAAATTTACTATATTGAATAACTTATTTATTTTAAATTTAAATCAGCCATAAACACCTTGACTCAACTACTAAATAAGTTGGGTCTTAGGCAATGGCGAGCTGAAAAGTTGATTTCTAACTAGGTATGTAAATGGATAGAATGTGAAGTGGATATAAGCATATTTGTATTCAAATCTATTTAATTAACCAAATATCATATAGATATCTAAAATATGATCCGTATTTGAATTCGATTATTTAGCTGAATATTGGATACAAATACTGATATATCTAGTAAACACTAAATAGTCTTAGTTGCAAGCATAAAGAAATCTCCAAAAAGAATTGGTACATAGATTAGGGAATGAAAGAAAATACAAAAACATGGATGAAACCAAAATGAAATATACTGATAGTTTTTCTATTTCTCAGCGACGACAGGTTAGGCCATTAGGGTTTGCTATTCTTCTTCTTGACAGTAACTGGTTAGGGTTTTCAATTCTTTTTTCTCCATTTTCTTTCCCTCTCTTATTTAGTAGTTGAGTTTTGTGCAAATTCTAAAAAATGAAACTGATAATTTTAAATGCAACAACTCCCTTTTCAGCTTTTTCTTTCCTTCTTTGTTGAGTAGTTCAGATCTATAATTTTTGTGCAAAATGCAAAAGAGTAAAAGGATGGATTGGACCTAAATGCCCTTCACACCTTTGAGAGTAATAATATGATATGCCATCAATAGGTATCATGGGGCCATGGACTTTTTTGTATGAGATGTTCTATGATATTAAAATCGATCACTCTTGCAGAATGAGGGTGAATATTCCATTGTGATTGATTTCCTCTTTGCAGACAATGAAGAAATGCTAGAAGAACATAAAAGAGCCTATTTCACCTAGTAGTGCGAATTTCTCCCCTTTTAGAATGGCTTCAGAGTCGATAGTTATGTTAAGCCTGGTCACTTGAGCATTGTACCTTTTTTATTATGGTATGATATGTCAAATCCAAACATAGGGTTTCTTTATTTGTTTGTCATATCTTTGCTAGTTGTTCATGGGATTATTATAATAGGTTTTACACAAACACGCGCATAGTTGAACACGTGTACAGATGCGGAACTAATCAAGGTAGATTTGTATTTGATTAGTTCATATTTGGATATTTTTTTTCTAAATGAACAAATATCTAATTGAATCAGATACACATGGATGCATATTTGTTTTAAGTGGATATGAATAGGGATCATGTAGTTATAAATAGGACTACAAATTATCCCGAAAAAAATCTGGATTCACCTGCATCCAATCCAAAATAAGCACATCTGGAACAATGAATATTTGGTCCATTTAAAAAAATTTGGTTATAGTAGAGCTATATCTATCTGATCCGCTAAATACCCGGATCTAACTATATATATATGATGTTCCGTCTAGGATTTGCCATCCAAGACACCATGAGGTTTCAAATGGAATAAAATGGGTGGGACTTTGAGGAAAGCAAATCCTAGACAGAACATCTGCTCTCTCTCTCTCTCTCTCTCTCTCTCTCTCTCTCTCTGAGAGAGAGAGAGACCATTATTTCTGGTATTTGTTTGGATATCAGATCGGTGTTTATTTTAATTGATCGGATTCCAGATCCTTGTATATCCGGTCTATGTCTGATCTATTTATAGCCCTACTCACTTTTAACTTTGGTGGTGACTAGAATTTTCTTTTGGTGAGGGGTCGTGACATCCAACTAATCTGAAGGCTATCAGACCCAAACAAAATGATTTTTTATTTCTTCACTCTTCTGTAAAGTGGGAGAAAGACGACACAATTAAATAAACAGGTGGTGAATCCATAGAGCACACATACACACAAAATAAAAAATAAAAAAAGGGATGGATTAGTAGCAACCCCAAAAATACTCACCAGCCCCCCATTTTTGCTCATCACACCCCATCCCCTATCTAAAATGCCCTCAAAACCCTAAATCCCTCATTTCACTCTTTTTTCTTCACTATACATCCATTCTTTCTTTTCTCTCCTCCCTTACGTAAAACCACCGAAACCCACCCTCCCCTCTCCTCCTCTCTCCTTTATTCTTCCTCCCTTTTCTCTTCCTCACTTCTCTCCTCTCTTCCTTCCTCACTTCTCTCTTTCTCTTCTCTCTTCCTTTCTTCTTCCTCTCCTCTTTTTGTGTTGCTCCTCTCTTCCCACCTCCGACCACCACCACCGCCGCCATTGCCTCCGTAGGTTTTTTTTTGAACTCGTTCCTTGTTTGGAGGTATAGGCCCGAACAGTTCTGGTCCTATTCAGACCTGCAGGTCCAAACAGCACTGGTCTTGTTCAGACCTACACCTCTGAACGGGACCCTAGTTTTAAAAAAAATTATTTGTGTTTTTAAAATATAAATATATATTTATGTTTAAAAAAATTGTGTTTAGGCACGAAATATGTATGGTGGAGAGGTAGGATTTGTTTCATTCCCTTCCATAACACCATTAATTACCCTTCCTTGTCTCTCATCTTACACTTGTTAGCTCGTGTTTGGGCACGAAATATGTAATTTGTATACATAGATGGTATTTTTAGTGGGTGCCCAACACTTAATTTCTTATTAACAAATCATTTTCCCAATTTAATGGTGGTAAGAATTATAACAATTTGGATCACCTCATTAAGTTGATTTTAGGATGACAGTTCAGGATTCCTGTATTAAAATGGAAATGCTAAATCTAAATAAACTTCCTCAAGTTTCTATAAAAGATTCATCTCTCTCTCTCTCTCTCTCTCTCTCTCTCTCTCTATGTAGAGGGGGGTTGGTTGTTTTTATCTTTTTCTGATAGTTAATTTGGTTTGTAACAGATATGAATGCTAGCACTTCTCGCACATCTCCTGTACTACAGACGGCATCAATCAGGAGAAATTGTAGTGCCAACAGGTCAAGAACGTCCACTGATGTGTTAGTAGCATCAGAGTCTCGTCTAGCGTATTTATACGCCGAGGAGGTTGAGGCTAAAGAGGCTCCTGTTCCTGAAACTCCTGAAGACCCTTCTTTATTATTGAGCTTCAAGACACACGTTGCTGTGGAAATTTGACAATGAGAGGTATTACAAATTGATTATTTTTATTTATTATTGCTATTAAATGTTGTTAATTTTCAATGTTTATATTTATTACTATTATTAACACCGTTTGTTTTGATTGCAGGAGTGGGAACCTCTTAAATTCTTATCTTATAACCAAAAGATAAATTAATGGGTGTTTGAGAGATTTTATCCTAATAATGAGATGTTCCAATTAATGATTGATGCTTTCAGCCTATACCCCTTGGTCACAGCATCGTACAAGTTTGTGAACAAGATAATGGTCTTGGCATTTATAGAGAGATAGTATCCAGAGACTAATACTTTCCACATGCCGTTCGGGGAGATGACCGTTACCTTGGACGACATCTCATGTCTACTTAGGATTCCAATTGTTGGTCGAGCTGTCTCCATTTTTTAGGAGAAGCTATCATTGGAAGATGCAACCACCTTAGTGTCTACCTAGCTGGGAGTGTCACCCTAACATGCGAAGGAAGAGCTTCAAGCTGTTCGGGGTACGTCTGTATGGTTTGAGTGGTTAAGGACTATGTTTTGAATGTGAATGACGAATTTGATCCGACCCGGATTAAGTGTGCACCCATGGCTTACTTGTTACTTTTATTGGGTTGTACGCTATTCGTTGACAAGTCTTTTACGTGGGTGTCAGTTGCATATCTGAAGCTACTGATAAATGTGTGGGAAGTGTGAGAATATGCGTGGGGTGCTACAACCTTAGCCTATTTATACCGACAGCTAGGATCCGCAAGTCGAGTTGATGTAAAACAGATGGCAGGGTACATCACATTGCTTGAGGGTTGGATTTATGAGCACTTTCCTCACTTCACACCTAATTGCAACCTATCATATGCCAGAAACGAGTCGCGGGTTTACAGATGAATTCATGGAAAGAGACTGGGTCACTTGGAGAGAACTTGTGGGTCATGTAGCAGACACTTAACGCATTAAGCATTAATGAGGTATTACATTAAACATATATTTGTTTACGTCAGTTATGTAGATCTTTATTTAAAGTATATAGATTTAACTATTACCTTGATTACTTAATTAACGTTCGTTTGAACTTATTTTTGCAGGTGTGTTGGACCCCATATGAGGACCTTGACTTTCGAGCGCAATATTCATTTATTAATATTTCATTCTATCATGCATGCTGAAGTGCCTTGATGTGGTCGAGCTTTACCATCCGGACTGGGTGCTGAGACAGTTTAGTAGGATTCAGTACATTCCTTCCCCTCCATTGGCCCCTCGAAAATGTTTACGTGATGCCCATCCCAATCATTATTGGGTGGAATATCCGTACATTGATATGATGTGGAAAGTTGGGATAATCATGTGCTCAGTAATAGGGCATGATCATGTGAAGTTGCTTTTCCTGGAGAGTGTGCCTTGGAGTACATACATTGATATGCACATGTGTCCCACCCATATGTGCGAAACACTGAGTTCTAATCCACATATGATGTCGACCAGTCCTTATACACTAGCACAACCTCAATGTCAACTAATCCACGTCATCTATGTGCATTGGGGCTTTTGGCTATCGTCGAATGTAGTGTTGGTTCTACACCTCCAGATGACACGTTTCATGCAATTGAGGAAACTGTATTCCTACTTCGTGACATTTCGTTAGATCCACCCGTTGCTCCCCAAGATACAACTGCTCCAACTATTTCCGATAGGTGCACTTTACACACTTTCTTCCGTAAGCACCGTAACCCCAAAAATTATAGATGAGCGAAAGAAAGACATATGTAAACATAAACTTTTTTACCAATGAAGATATATTTTTTCCCGCACTTTCATGTATTTTGTTTCTTGATATTGTTTTTTGGTAGGTTTGTTTGAGACGTTTAACTGTCACACTTTACTTGATGTGCAATTGCAAACCATTCCTAGTTCCTTAACAAAAAAATTGACACATTAAACTGTTGTATATGAGTAGGTCCATGCAGGAAATATGAATTCCATTTGGTAATTTTAAAGGTAAACAAGGACTCCAATATGGCTATAAGAAAGAGTTAAAGAAAGGTAAGGGATTCAGGTTGCTAAAAAGAGGGCTTGCATTAGATGTTGCACTTAGGTCAGGTTTATGGTAAGGGTTAAGCCTGCAGAATAGCCACAAGTATGTGAAAACAAAGAAGGTAAAGACTCGTAAGAAATCTAAAATCTTCTACTAGAGAACCCCTGAATGGGTTTTTCGTTTACTAGCCAAACCAAATTAGTGAGCCTGTATGATATTGTCGCAGGGTCCAACAAAATGTTTTCTGAGATTTTAATAGCAAGGTGTAGGCTAAGGGAGAAGGCTACAAACAAATCCATAAAAAATTAAAAAAATAAAAACTTTTTAACAGGGCTTCTGTTCAGACCTCCAGGTCCGAACAGGAGGCATAGTTCTTCTGTGTTCAAATAGTGTTCTTTTGTGTTCAAATTCCAGAGCCTGAACAACTAATACTTTGACCCGAACCTAAACATTGATGGACCATGTATTTTTCTCTCTCTTTTGGCCATAAAAAAAACATGGTTGATTGTATTGCATTATCATTTGAGTGATGCAACATCCCATCACCAAAAAGGGTTGAATTCTTATCTAGTGCCTGATGGGTCTTCAATTAAAATAAAATAGGATTTTTACTTCCCTATGACCCTAACTTGTTTATTTTAAAATTTCTTACTAGAATTGTGAGTCTAAAATTTCATATTTCAGTTTGGACTAAATAAAAAAGGGGTGAATTCTTATCCACTTGGTCTAAATCATCATTAATTGTGATAAATAGAGCGTATGTCTTGAAATATTTTTTTTGGTTCAACAAATTGAAGATATTTATGACTTTGTATGCTTTAATTGACTATTGCTTGAAGTTAGTTCTTAGAGGGAAGAGGGAGAAGAAAATGGGAGGGAGGAATAAATAGAACTCATTTTATGTACACCGAGAGGGAGAGGGGGGGGAATCACCCTAATGCCTATATCATCACAATGTCTATATCATCTTAACTCCCCATAGAAGGTTAGTTAAGAACACCAGACAATCAATGCCTAGCACCTTAAGCATTAGAACAAGTACAACATATCTTTATTATAAAAAAACGTTAAACTATAATCACTAAATACATCAATCGTCTAAATATAGTGTTTCTTGTGTAGCAACATCCAAACTAACGTCTCTGAATTGTTGTATCAGGGATTGATATACTGGAAGCTCCCATCCAGCTGCAATGGGATCGTGATATCGATACCAGTTTGTCGCTATAAGAGGAATAGGATGACCCGACAATAAGAAGACCTACAAAAAAATATAATAACATTATGTAATGTTCAAAACAATTAGAATACAACATCTTGGAATGAGCGACAACAATTACCTAAATGAAATGATTTCCGTTCACAAACCTGATAGCAATTTCTCGACGGGCAATTGCAAACAACGGACATGATCTAAGTGGCAGGAATGTTAGGCATTATTGCATGCTCAAGTGATATAAGACCACATCATAACGTGATGCTATGAGATATCCGCAGCCAGACATAGTCATCCAATAGGCATATCCTTGGCAGTCATCAAAGCATGATAGTAGCTAGACTATCTCATCAACTCGCTTACAACTTCCATATATTTGTTCGTAATGTGACTGATGACTCGGAAACTCATTTAGCAAATCCAATTTTATCTCCTGTCAATCGTCTTCGGGATATCGCCACATCTCTAGTTAATCAAATATAAAGCTTTAACCCTGTGGGAAATGCCCGAATGAATGACATCGATCTTTGTTTCATCGCTAAACAGGTATGAAATACCTACAAAATACGATATGTTAAATAAACGAACACATCATAATTTACATTGTTATTAAAATATTGGGTTTAATTTCTCTTTTGGTCTTCTTTGAGGGTGTGGTCGCCAGGATTCCATCGCAGTGTCAATCATACTTTTAGTTATAAAGGAGAATAACTATCCTACACTGAAGATAAAATTTCAAATTCAGATGGTTCACATTGCATAGATGTGTCAATCTTCCCTTGTGGACGACCTCTTGCAGTTGTCTTCACCTCTGGTTCCATCAGATGTGAACTATCTAGCATTACTATCTCTCTAAAGTTCTTCAACATCCGTAACTTCCTTAGGGGATCGTACTCATTGAACTGTTTTATAAACATTTATAAGTCATCAGTACAATCCAAATGGTGCCCTAATTGGGTTGATGTACTTGCATGTCAAGCTTACGTTAATGCGGATGTATAGAATCAAGAGGAATTATGCGACCTTCTCTCATGTACTGTGCAATCTCGTGTGCGCATGGCAACCCATATGTGCGTCGACAAACACAACTACATACAAAAACATCAACACCAACAAAGTTAATCTGCTTCACCTCAGACAAAACTATCTCTATTGCCTTTATAGAAATGTTGCCTCAAAGTTCTTTAAATTCGGAAGGCTTGAAGTTGTTTTAACGATTGTATTACTCTTCTCAAAAGATATTTTTATGCTTGTATGCTACAACTCAAGCAACATATGTATACTAGTCCAAGAGGACTTAAAATCCCCTTTATTCAATTCGAGTTGCCTCTTTAGCTTTGCATGCACACTCTTAACCCTATTCGTTATAGTTGTTCCAAAATGCATCTATCGATCTGTCTAAGCAGCCACAAAACTATCTCTCTATATATATAGCAAATTTCTTCGCACATATTCAAGTGCATCCAAATTCATGCTAGATTTATGATTCAATGATGCGAGATTTTGAAAGTATTTTTCTCCTGTCACTGAAAACACCAATAGATTTCAACTCATGATGAACCTGTCCCAACTCTCTTTTGTCAAAAACATTTTCTTACACTTCGTAAGAACATTCATACTAATGTGACATCTACACAGTAAATGTGTAGCAGTAGGAAACATTGTAGAGATTGCATTCATCAAAGCCATATCCCTGTCCATCACAATAACATGAGGATGAACACTATCACCGATTACATCACACAAAACACTCAGTGCTCATGTGAAGTTATCTTCTCTCATATTGGAGATATACAAAAGCTATAGCGAAGATCATGTTAGTGGATGTCAATCCAACAATCTCCAAAAAGAGCATATGATACATATTAGTCTTGTAGGTGTAATCCATGATAAAAACATGTGGAAATGCACGTATCAATTCCAAACTAACTGGATGTGCCCAAAACAAATCAATCACGGCCTTGGTATCATCGATTTGTCTATGACACTCGATGTATCCATGCTCTGCCAACTATCCCAATAGTAGCTACATTTGAGACCTTCTACCCTTTTATGCTATTATATGTCTATGTCGTGTATTGTATATTGTCTTCATTGTGGTAACATTTGAGGGGTCTCTTTGTTTTAGTGCATCCAAAAATCCTTTGGTTTTACCATACTCTTGGCTATGTCAACCAATAACGAAGTCTCTTTTTACTGCAGTCTTCCAGCATATGAATGTCCCTCAACATGATCCGTTGCCGAATGATTATGCACACCACACACTACTAACAAAATCCAATCATCATCAGTGGGTAGCTTTTTACCCTTCAATTTAAATGGATATACACATTTCTTGGTACCTAACACCACATGTTTTTTATTTTGAATCACATCTTTCTTAGGCTCTCTGTACTAGCCACTGCTCTCACATGCAAGGGTAATTCTTAGTTTCTTTGAGGAAACACCAGAATTTGACTTCTTACTGACAATGACAAAACCATTTCTTCGCCTAACCTTGGCCGCTCATTTACATAAGTCTGCTCGGCTCTTGAATATCTATAAAAAAGTAATAACATAAAAATTGAAGCACAATAACTCAAAAAA
>JAOXJP010101948.1:0-14368 GCA_025762735.1 Platanus orientalis | reverse complement strand
TGGGACCCTTTTTTATCCAAAACCCACCAAATGATCTCTCTTGGTACTCTATCATATGCCTTTTCTAGGTCAATAAAAACTATGTGAAGATCTTTCTTCTTTTCTCTATACTTTTCTATCAATCGTCGAAGCAAGAACAATGGAACTTATTGATTTTCACAAAGAAAAATACCAAGAATTAGGGTAGGTAAGAGAAAATTCTTTGCAACTTAAAATTTCATTCAAAAACTTATTCAATAATATTCTCCATTGCAGATGCTTATTTATAAACAAAAGATCTAAAAAAGTATAAAAGTCCTAAAGAAATTTATTCAAAAAATCGTCTATACATCATCTTTGACAACAACAAAAAAATTTCTCCTTGATATCGGTTGAATTTGAAAATTCTGTGAAATAACAATTGTAGCCCTTGAGGTCTTCTTTATGGCACACTAAAAATCTTGTCAATCAGACATTTTGGTAAAAAGTTATGCCATCTTGAAGTCGCAATGTGCAAAACCTTCTAAATAACAAATTTCTACGAATTTTCCTTTTTAACTCAAATGATGCAATATTCTAAAAAAAAATTTCTAATAAAACCAAAACACTTAACAAAAGAAAACCTTTCCTAATAAAGAAAAAAAGAAATCATATAAAACCCTATATTTAGCTACATTTTTTCCTTGATTTTCTCTGAACAAATACCCTCCATGAAATCATCAGTTGCCATGCGTCACATTACATCAAGTCTTCATACCAGACATCTCAGTAGAAGCATCATTTTTTATTTATCGGCTAGGATTTTGACTTCTCTAGGCTAGGAATCAACAATGCTCTCAATGCCACATAGCCAAAACCATCCAGGGATCCGATCACCCAAAATCACAAAAACTCTTATCTCCCTGCCAACCATGTTACCAAAGATACTAATATTGAAAGCACCAGCAGCAGCCATAGGTGATGATGATAGGAGAAGAATTTTCTATTATCTATTCCCTTGGGAGGTCATCGCTCCCAAACCACTATGGAGAGGCCCAACATCCCAATGGGATTTTGTACAAAAAATGGCACGGCCTTCGACTGCTAGTCAAACCAAACACAAAAGTCCCCAACATTCATTTGCACAAAACTAGGTTTAGCCCTACAGTGATCACACTAAATCAAGATCCAATCAGCATCAAGTTGATCCCCTTGATTAGTTAAAATCAACCTCAATAAAATTAACGCAGGCATCCCCAATTACCATGAAGACAAGAAAGCTCCAAGCATGGAAGGTGAGACCAAAAACCAACAATCCATTTTTTGGGATTCAGGAGAAAACCTTCTAGTAAAGCCCAACCAAGGAGCACACAAATCAATCAAGAACTCCAGTCCATTGAATGGTCATTAACCATTTCTAAGGCCCTAAAGGCCTCCATTTTCGAAGCAAAAATGAAAAAGAACACACTGCCCCTAATTTTATGCACCCAAATCTTTTGGGAGAGATAACCATTGAAACCCACAATTCATATCCTTTTTTTTCTCAAGAAGAGGTAATTTCCTGAGTTGCAACTGATATTCAAGAAAGAGGGTTTCATTGAGAAGGTTTTGTTTCTAAAAATCTTATTTTGGTACTTCTTCTAAATGTTTGGGACTCAATCGAGAAGATTTGAAATGGTTAGATATTGGGGAGTTAATCGAATGATGTTTGAGATTCAATTGTTGTTAATATTCTTCCTTTAAAATTTTGGAAATCAGTAGTGACTTTTTATTTGCTCCTAAAGAAATGTTTATGCAAGGTATATATTCTTTCCCCATATAAAAAAGAAAGCTCATAGGATTTAGCCCATGAACAGAACTAAGATTCGCTAATTAGAGTATCACACCCATTCCAAAGATCCTTCAAGCTAACATCTCTGAATTCATTACAAACGGACCCTGTTTTCCACCTGATTTGGCTCTGCATATGATGTAGGGCCAAAGAGGAAAGTTTTTGCTATCTCTTCAAGGATTAGGGTATTTAAGCACAAATGTATATGAGATTAAGGCTAGTGTTGGAAGGTTTGGGAGGCACAAAGTTGATTTTAGGCTATGTAACAAAGGATTTTGCAGTTAAAAAATAATAATAATAGACAAACAAAGAAGAAGAAGATACCATAATCATGCTAGTTGTTGCCTAGAAATCACTCCTAGGTTTGAAACCATCAATGTTCAGAATTCTGGAATTGCACCAGAGTGAACTTATCTAAATCCATGCTCTTCCTGATTGTAGAAGTGAAGAATATTGAAGACTGGACTCTATGATGGGTTGTGATGTAGGCACTTTTCCGTCTATTACCTCGACCAGTCCTTGGGAGCCAAGTCGTCCTCCAAGGCAATCAGGAATCCAGTCATAGAAAAAATGGAAAAGAGATTATCCGGTTGGAAAGGAAGATTTTTATCAAAAGAAAGTAAGTTGGTCCTTCTGTGAAATGTTATCTCAAGCCTTCCTATTTATTTTCTATCTCTGTATGCTGTCTTGATCAGCAGAACTTTCTATGGCAAGCAGAGCAAGAGGTGAAGAAAATCAATTGGGTTAGCTGGTCCGGAATATGCAGACCTGTGGATCAAGGAGAATTGGGCATTCGATCTATCCGTCATCTTAATAGAGCCTTATTGATTAAATGGCGTTGGAGATTCGGAACTGAAAGACTCTCTATGGAGGAGAGTAATAGCTGCCAAATATGGTGAATATTTAAATGGTCGGGCTTCTTGTAATCCTCTTGGACCACAGTTGGATGTAGTGTTTGGAAAAATATGTTTAAAGGAATGGGATCTTTTCAAAGAACTCGGTTTAAAGCAAATAACGGTGAGAGAGTGCAGTTTTGAACGGACGTTTGGTGTTCGAATGTTCCTTTCAATCGTTTATTCCCCTTATTCTTTAATTTAGTCGGAAAAAAAAAAAAAAACAAGACAGCGACGGTGAATGATCATATGATAAGAACCCAATCTTTTTGCTCCTGGAATATGCAGCTACGAAGGAATCTTAACGACTAGGAAGTGGATGACATGGGCAGGCTTATTGAGATTTTATATGGCTACAACTTAAGTGATCAAGAGGCCAATGATGAGAGAATATGGTTGCTAGATGAAGAAAAAGGATTCTCAATTCAATCTGTGTACCTTGCTTTGGTGCAAAGCGAGACTATTGCCTTCCCGCATCGATTTATTTGAAAAAAATGATTCCATCCAAGATCTCTTTCTTCTTATGGCAGCTTTGGTGGGATCGTATTCCATCCATGGACAATCTGATTCGAAGAGGCTTCATCACTCCGAATTGCTACAATATGTGTAGAGTGGCAAACGAAACTTCTTCCCACCTATTTCTTCATTGTAAGATGGCAACAGCTCTATGGGATTATATGATAGCTCGATTCAATGTAAATTGGGTGATTCCAGGATCGATGAGGGTGATTCTAAGCTCATGGCATCATCAGTCTTTCTCCAACATTAACGTGTTTGGTAAAAGGAGTATGGAATCCTATTCCAGCCACGATTTGTTGGACTATCCAGGAAGCTCGCAATCAAAGCATTTCCGATGATATATTGGCACCTATTCCAAAAATGGTGGACTCTATTCTTGGCAGAATTTATGAGTGGCTATCTCCTTGTATTTGCATTCCTGTCCCCTTTCGAGTTTAGACTTTCAATTGGGGCTCTTCAATTTTAACTAATTAGGGTTGCAGTAGTTTTTTCTTTTATCTATTATTGTAGGGATGGTTGGGGCATTTCTCATGCTTCTTTCTGGCTGTCTTCTTTGGTTTTGGCCTTTTAATATATTACATTACTTTTCAAAAAAAAAAAAAACAGAGAACAAACAGCCGTACGCCTTGGAATTTCAATCATTAATCAATCAATCAATCAATTTCTCAGTAACAATATGCGTGTGTATAGCTTTCACATTCCGGACTTCCAAATCCCACTCTAACTCTTGATTTATGTCATCACCTCTTTTTCCTGCTGCAAGAATTGGCATGTGATATTGAATCCATGGGCAACTTCTCACTTTGGCCACCCCATGAAACCATACCAATCATCATCATGTAGTATTAGGGCAAGGATATGGTTGAAAATGACAAACTTCCCATCTCTTTCTTACATTTAAATCACTCCAGCTATTTGTAAGCTTCTTTTGCACTACATCTTCCAGTCAAATGCCAATAAAAGCAGGGATCCAGGGGTGGATCGAGTGCTCTACAAACATAGAACATCCCCACAACCTCATGAAGCACCGGATGTAACGGCACTGGATGTACCAGTACTGCAACTACTATTACCACCTTCTTCAAATCTATGCCTCTACTCCCTATCTTATTTGGACTGAAGAAAATCTCTGATAGAATTTCTATACTGATTCATCCAAAAAAAAAATTTCAATTTTGTGTATTTACTGCTCTAATAACCATAGCATAAAGGATAGTCATCATCACCATCAATCTCAACATGGCCATCGAATGGCTACATCAATGACACATATGCTGTAACAGATATAGAAGAACATTTCTTTTGTACAAGTGTGATGAGCCAGACAGCTTTTGGACTCCCTTCCATCGATTGGTAACTTTTGTACATTGTCTTTCTTTTGATAAGTACCATTCAATTAAGAAAAGAAGAAAGGAAGAAAAAAAAAAAAACCGCTAAAGGACAGGCTTGAGAAGAGCCACTAAAGAGGAAATAATGAGACCGAGCTTCAAAAAGAAAAAAAGAAAAATAAAATAAAGATATAATTCAAATAGTTGCAACACCACCCCCTCAACACTCCCCCACCATTGCTAATGCCCCAACGTAACAACCATGGTTTCAAGGATTGATCGATCATTTCCCCAATCCCGAGCCATGGTAACAACAGCAGGTCCTCAAAACCAGCTACTAAAACCTGCTGACAACCACCACCATCACTTGGCAAGAAACCCCTTAATGCTATTCCCTTCTCCCATCGGCCTATTCAAGCAATTATGAACCCAGAACGAATACCCCATCTTCAACTTCAAGTTCTGTTTCAAAGCCCGAGTCTGTAAGTCAAGTATAATATATAGGTAAGGCCGGCGTTTTGGCCTTACCTTTATATAAACTATTGGGGAGGGAGGGGGGGTGTGGGGCTAGCCCTTTCTATATATTGGAAAGGCCAGCTTTCTTCGCAAGCTGCTAAAAAGCCACTAGGCACTCAAGCACCCTTACTAGTAAAGGGGCTTGAAAGCCCCAACTCTAAACCTTTATATATAAAGCACGCCCTTTATATATAAAGGTGTGGCGATGGATATAATAGAATGGATGGATGGCCTCTGCAATTGTCCTCCATGGGTTGGGCATCACAGAGAACTAGGGGTCCGTGGTCTCAAAGAGATTAATCTTATGAGAGATCCTTGTCACTTACAGGATTCGAACCTGCCTTTGATGAATTCAATAGATGAGATTTCTCTTCCTCCACGGATGGTGACAAGAATGAGTGAGCTAGGATGTGATGGATGCCCCACACCGGTAAGGGCAACTAGAGATGAAAACTTCCTGTCTAGCCCCTCCAGTGTGATATCATTTACCACTTCTACTCTAGATCCATTA
Organism: Platanus orientalis; assembly: GCA_025762735.1. Classification (NCBI taxonomy): domain Eukaryota; kingdom Viridiplantae; phylum Streptophyta; class Magnoliopsida; order Proteales; family Platanaceae; genus Platanus; species Platanus orientalis. The sequence continues at coordinate 8,812 of JAOXJP010101948.1, read as the reverse complement.
CTATGATACCATGTATTGGACGTTGTGAGTTGTCATATGCCTTGATCAATAAAGAAGTGGGTCTCAGGACGCTCTCTGGAATTTCCAATATTTTCAACGTGGTCAAAGGGCATAGTAGCGGCGACAAGGAAGGAGGCATTGGAAAGACAAAACCATACTATAGTACAGAGGAATTCAGGAAGCGACTAGTTGCTTCTGGCGAAGCTTCTAGAAGGCCGACCACAGCCTTGCCGGCTTGAAAATTTGAATTTAAGAGGCTATCTTATGTCAATTTGGTGTTAAATCCAAATCTAACTCATTTTAAAATTGTTCACCAGCTTTTTAGTGGTACTACATATGAAATTACTAACCAGAGATTTTCTTTTCTTTTTTTGTAAAAATGACTTTCTAAGAAGACCATGGCAGCAAATGAGCAAATCACAGCTATCACTAGCCAGATGGTGGCAGATGCAATCCAACAGCAATTGCAGCAGCATAAAGAAGAGTTTCAGAAGAATCATGAGGCCCATATGCAGGCTGTATAGCAGTTGATCAAAGAACAAATTATTCCACATCTGTAAATCAAACCTCGGCTTCAAACAGCTAAGTTGGAGACCCTCTTATTCAACCTCTTCCAACAGAAGACAGATCATTTCCTCCCACAATTATTACTTCTCCATTTGACCAACCCACATATTCGATTACTCAAAAGGAATCAACAGCTTGAAGGGACAACGACCACATAGAACTCTTCAGGTGAAGGAAGAAATCCAGTTTCCCCAGTCATACATGTATAAACACGCATACCAATAATCATAGAAAATGTCCCTCTTGGATTTCCCATCCACCACTTGTAGCCTTCCTCATCAATCTGGATTTGGCATCTTTCTGATTTATTCAGAAGATTCACATTAGTTTCAAGATAAAAAAATTGCCATGAAAGGGGCTTCAAAAATAAGGTTCATTTCTATTGAGTTCAAATTGTTTGATATCTGGTTCAAGACGGAGAGATGTTCCATCATGAAAAGGGATAAGGGATGTCCTCAATCTGTGCGCTTTGCATCAATGATTTGGGAGGAAATCAAAAGCTTCTTTCAGCAAGCTTATTCTTCTGGAATGCAGGCTGAACTGAAAGAGACATGCAGAGGGTGAAAGATCATCTGGATGGCTGGGTATGTTGAATCTATTCCGACAAATGGGGGATTCTTGTTCATAAAAAGCCAATATGCAGCCAGATTTTAGCTTCTGTGACCCAAAACCTCAGAAGCCAATTTGGAATCAAACACCAGGGACTTCAAGATGGATAAACATGTTAACAGTGAACTAATCAACTCTCCCAGAACCTTAAGGTGTTAGGAGATACAGGAATTAATATACAACTTAAGGTTCTGGGAGAGTTGGTTAGTTCACTGTTAACAGACCATGGTGGTGTGCAATGTTTGGGGTCTGAGTGTAGAATGGAAGGCTGTGGGGATTGCGGTCTCTCATAGATTCTGACCCAATTCAAACAAGCTGTTCAAAATGTTTCCATTGGATTTCCCTTGCAATCTGGCATTAATTCTTGCAGATCTATAGCAGAAGTTGAGCATATTGTTGATAGTGGCTCCTTCAAAGTTGAAAATGGGGTTATGGTGTTCAACCAGTGGTTGTTGGACACTAATAAAATCATCTCGATGGCTATTAACGGTTTCAGATTGATTAAGGCTTGGGGTATCCCCCTTCATGTGTGGACTTGCAAATCCTTTGAGAAAGTGGATAACTGTTGTGGGGGTTTGTTGGAGGTCGACTGTAAAACTCTAAATGCCTAGGTTCTTGCAGCAGCAGGACTGAAAGTCAGAGATGATACCCTGTCTAAAATTCCAAGAGTGGTCCATCTCTCAGTTCAGAGCCAGATCTATGTGATTGTCGTTGAAGTGGAAGATGTGGTGCTAGGCTTACGGGCTTCTGGAGCTTATCACCCTGAGGAAGATCGATGCTTGCAGCTGGTTGGAGAAGATGATTACGTGGCCAGGACCTTTACAAGGTAGAAAATTGGCAGGGGACATGTTGTTCCATCATTTGGAATACTGGACACCAATCTCGGATCCATTCGAATGGATAATCCAAGGTCTAAAGATCCTAGACACGTGGTGAATATCGACAATGTGGTAGCAAATCCAACAATTATGGCAGGCTCCACAAGTCACGAGAATTTTGTTGATAATGCTCCTATGGGGGGAAGTCAAATAATCCTCTTTTTTCAAATTTCGAATTCAGAAACTACTCAAAGGCGGTGGTTGATGATCCTGCGGCTGCTTTTGAGGTTGATGATCCTGCGGCTGCTTTTGAGGGTGTAAGAGGATATGATGTTTTTCCATCGCAAAAAAGTCTTAAACTCTAACGAGATCAAAAGAGAAAGTTATGGATGGACTGGATGAGGATTCGTTTGAGTCTGGTCTGAACCACCAGATTAGTTTTGATAATTGTGTTTTTAATTTTGACTTGCCCATTAGGGGTGCGAGTAAGGGAGATGGGCACACGGAATATGTTCAAAGGGAGGGTGATTCTACCATTTCAGAGTAGCGTTATTATAGAGGATTTATTAACAACAAAGTTTAAAATTTTGATTTCGATGGATATTTCGTGAAAATTTCGGGGAAATTTCACTAGAATGTTTTGAAATAATGGAAAATTTGTGAAAATTTCAAATGTGAGCTGCTGTAAAAATTTCAATCTATGTTGAGCATGATTGCACACTCAAGACTCAAAGAACTATTTGAAGTATCTAATACATGTGCTAGTTAATCACATAGATAAACAAATAGCTACTAGTCATCTTTTTATAGATAACGGGTTACCACACATGTCAAATTGCATGATTACTTCACCTAATTTTTCATCTTAAATTAGTCATTTTGTAAAAACTAGATCTAAAAAGTTATACAATAGCTGTCCTAGCACATCTCAATTTATCATACATATATGTAAACAATTTTCAATTATATAAATATATGTTTTATCATTTTAAAAAAGATACCATTTTAATTAATTTATAATTAAAAATTAAATTGTATTTTTAACTAGAAAGGATTTAAGTGTTGTAATTATTTTTGGTCTAAAATCAACAAATCAAAAATTATAGCAAACAAATAGATTTAGATGGGTTTAGCTCATGCATAATAAATCCTGTCAAAAGCATTGATATCAGCAAAACTTCGCCAAAATTTTGTCAATTTTTCACTAGTATCAACATAATTTCGGTGACGTTTCAATGAAATTTTGGAATTTTTGTATTTCCCAAGTATTTCATTTTTCCACCCCTTGAAGTGGGGAAAGTTCGACAAAATTTCACTAAATTTTGCTGAAATTTTGAACCATGATTGACAAAATGTAGGAGAATTCCTGGAGGGTGTTGTGCTATGCACTGCAAAGGATCTTGGGTTATGAGTATTGATTGGAATCAAGGGACAGATCAAAGAAGCGAAGTGAGGGAAGCGAAGTTTCGCATTTTCACGCTTCTTCTAGCTCAACTTTCTATGGTTCTTCTCCTCTATCAAAGATACAGTCATCTCACTCTGATTGCCCCAGAATCCTCTAAAGTCGAGTTTGTCGATGAATGAATAGGTCTCCTGTTTTGGATCAGACTCCCCTGGAGTCAGTGTATGGATTTTTCGACTCCATTGTTTTCTCCTTTAATTGATCCCCTTCTTGCCGCATCTCCAACTGATTGTTCCAAATCAAGAAGTGCGTTTAGTACTCCAAGTTTCCTTGCTGGTTCTCTTGGTTTGAATCAACTAAGATTTAAGGAGGATGGGGGTTGTAATGGTGATGTTGATGTCAATGCTTTTGCAACTAAAGATTACAGTAGCCTTGAGACTGAGGTTGGTTCATCTGTTTTGTCAGAATTATTGGATTATGATTCCAAAACAAAAACTCCTAGATCTATGAGGGATGATTGTGTTTTAGATGATGTGGACCTGCAAAAAAAAATTACATGGATCGCAATGTTGCTTTGGTTGATTATGAGGACCCACCTTACAGTGTTCAGCTTTCAATCAAGGGAGGTTGGTTCGGAGCTTCGTCTGACCGATGTTGGGGTTTTTCCTGCTAATCCTGTTTACCCTGAGTTTCTTGCCAATTCAGATCAGCTGTTCAGTAAACCTTTTTCTTAGTCAAATAATTCTAATTTAAATTGCCACTCTATTTCATGTACTCACCTCTGGTATTCTTGCTCGATGTTTAAATCGTGATCCTTGTTTGGTTGAATTGTCTGATTGCCATAATCTTGATCATGATGGGGATGGGGATTAGTGTATGTTGTAACGCCTGAAAGGGCCCTGGTCTCTGAGGAGAAAGTGGCTGAAGCAATGGGAAAACTTGGTTTGACCATTTGTGATGGGGAAGGAAATACAATTTTATAACCTGAATTCTTGTGTGAGGTTGATACTGAGACTCAAGTTCAAAAAAGGTGGAAAGGGCAAAGGAGAACTGAGATGAAGGATGGTAAGAAGGTCTCTGGAAAAGGGAGTGTAAAGGGATTAGGTAGGGGGTTACTAGTGCTGGTTTTAAATGAAGATTTTATCATGAAATGTTCAAGGGCTAGGTGGTGTCAAAAAGAGAAGATTGATCGAATATTGTGATGCAGTACAAGAGAAGAAGACCAATCAAAAGTGTAAAGGAAAATTATGAACTGAGGTAATATGATAGGTGTAGAAGAGGTATGGGAGAATATGGAGATGGATTTATAGTGATGGTAGCTAATGGAGTTGATTAATAGACTATGGTAACAAGAATCTCAATAAAATTAGAAAATTTGCAAAGAGGAGAAGAAGAAGATGAAGTAGAAGAAGAGATAAAGAGATAGGGGATAGATACTTTAAGCAAAATCACCAATCCTCCCTAGAATATCGCCAACCTAAGATCAAGTTTAGGCAAAACTTGATGAAGAAACACCTTCAGCCATTTGGAGAAGAGGAGAGCAATTTCACTTCATAATTTTATTCAAATATTCATTAAAAATTCATTACAAAACGTATAAGCTGTTTTATAAGCCAAAAACCCTTCCTAATTTAATCTTAGCCATCAAACACAAAGATATCATCTCCCTTAAATCGTGTGGAAGAGATTTTTCTCTGCAAAAACCGTATTTTAAAGCTAGTTACATTTTTATCTTATATCAAAAACTAAAATTTTCATTACGTCCTCAATTACCCCATACACAAAAAAAAATGTCTATAAACTCTAATAAAAAGTTGTAAAAACTAAAATAAACTGAAATAAAATAACAAATAAGGTTAACAACATCTTCTCTATGCAAACACACACATATGGCTCCACAATCAAAGGAAAGTGGGCCCCACATGCCTCCAAAATAGTAAGTTGCTCCAAAAACTCCAAATTCGGTCAAAATCGAAGAAAATCTCTTTCTTCTTGCCATAGGCCTTGGAGACTTCCAAATTCTTCACAAGTAGACTCCATTAACCCCATGTATGGGTCCCACCTAGGCTTCCATGTCCTCATCATCTTGTATGTTGAAATGTAACCTGGATATCCTTATTGTTTAAAAATAAAAATAAGGGGTGATTTGCAAGCAGTTATTAAGAAGTTTTGGTGGAAGATTCTTGATGAATGGGTTTTTCATTTTACAACTGTTCAGCTGGTGGCATAGTGGTGGCTTGGAATTCTCATTTGATGAAGAGATTGGATGTTTCTATTGAAAACTTTTCTATTTCCATCAAGTTCATGGACCAACCCTCTAGCTTTGAATGGCCTCTTTCAAGAGTGTATGGCCTGTCCTCTGCTTCTATAGATCAGATATTTGGAGGAAGTAGTATGAAATTAGGGCTCAGTGAAGGGGTCTTGGGATGGTGGGTGGCAATTTAATGTTATTAGATTTGCTGCTGAGAAGAGTAATGGTAGTCATTTTATCAGATGTATGCAAGAGTTTAGGTCCTTTGTGAATCTTCCCACTTAAAATAGGCGGGATCATCCACCTTAGGAGGTTTAGTCACTCCAGTAATATAACTAATGCAGGGTATTCCCTTGGAAAGGAGCTAAGTGCCTGTTGTAATGAGCTTAAGAGAGACTAAACCAAGCTTTTCAAAGAATAAATATCAAGAATAACCAGCAGAATTCAAAGGGGAAATTAATGGGGTTTGAGGAGTTTGAGAAAGGACTGACAAGGGACTAAAACCCTAAAAAAGATTGAGGAAAAGACAAGTTTTAGGGGGGCAGGGGATTTCAGGTTCTACATATCCAGAGAATTCTAGTTAAAACCACATAATGGAGCTTAACACAATAACACAGAATTTATAAGTAAAGGGAAAATTACCAGAATATATAGAGTAATCTGTAGAAACTAACCTGCTAAATGAGGGATGAAGATCCTTTTAATTGAATGATCGGATTAGGCCAACATGCAGTCCCATCGTGTACTTTTAGTGCTCCAGAATTCGAAGTTCAGCAAGTCCTTTGACAACTTAGCAGCAAAATAGATTAAAGAAGTGGATTAATGAATAAGGATAATGGTAGCAAGGATAAGAAGAAACCAGAGGAAGGAATCTAAAGACAGAAATAAGCTCCAACAAAGGTTGTCGACCAGTTAATAATGGATCCCCTTTATTGATTTTGGCAGCCCACAAAAGGACAAAATATACTAGTGGACGACCGATACTCTAACTACTTATTCTACCCCTGGTTCATGAGCCTTATTACAAAGCAATACCCTAAACTAAAACCCAAAAATCTTGGCACAGAAGGCATTACATTAGAGTCCTAAAAACATACTACCCTACCCTGCTAGACCTTGACGACTTAGGCTTGGGCTTGAGCCTCCAAATTGGGTACTTCTTGACCATCCAATTTAGTGTCGTTGCATCAATAACCCTATTTTCCACAACCCCTAATGGTCAACACATCATTCTAGGATTCAATAGTGGAAAGAGTGCAGAAGAAGATGGCATGTTGGAAAAAGAGTTATGTTTCTGGGAAGAAGGATTACATTGATCAAGGCTGCGATGTTTAACATTATTATTATATGTCCCTATTTAAAATGCCAGTAAAAATTATAAAATCCATTGAGAAGCTCTAGAGGGATTTTCTATGGGAAGGTGGATGTGAGAAGGATCATCAGGTGAAGTGGGCTGAGGTCTGCAAGCCTAAAGCGGCGGGTGGCTTGGGAATGGGACTCTGAAGGAAAGAAATATGGCTTTACTTGGCAAGTGGTTGTGGTGATTTTCAGCGGAATGAGAGAGTTTATGGCATTTTGTTTTTTTAAGTAGATATGGTTTAGACTCGAATGGATTGGATTGCAATCCACGTCCATCCCGCTCCATGTCTCTTGTTTGGAAAAATGTCGTCAAAATATTTCCCCTCTTTAGTCCTCATATTTGCTATGTTGTAGGTAATGGTCGTTCTACCAAGTTCTAGAAAGATATTTGGTGGGGCAATCACCCTCTTTCATATATATTCCCTCGTCTCTTTCGAATCTCGGTTTTCAAAGAGGCATCGGTGGCAAATGTTCTTTCTCATATTCCCCTCTTTAGTCCTCATATTCGCTATGTTGTAGGTAATGGTCGTTCTACCAAGTTCTAGAAAGATATTTGGTGGGGCAATCACCCTTTTTCATATATTCCCTCATCTCTTTCGAATCTCGGTTTTCAAAGAGGCATCGGTGGCAAATGTTCTTTCTCCATCCCCACATAGGTTAAATTGGAATTTACCTTTCCATAGAGAGTTGTTTGATTGGGAACTTGAGCTAGCCTCAAATCATTTCTCTACTCTAAATGGAGTCTATATCTCAAATATAATCTCAAATAAAAGAGCTTGGACTCTTGAATCTTCTGGAAATTTTTCTTCAAAGTCATTCTTAGATGTTTCTCACCACTCTTATCCATTCCCGGCTGAAAGGATATGGTCGTCTCAAGTGCCCCCAAGAGTTAAAGTTTTTGTTTGGACTGCTTCTCTTCAACACATCAATACTTTGGATATGCTTCAAAGGAGAAGACCATCCATGGTTCTATCCCCAAATTGGTGTGTTTTATGTTAGGGTAAATAGTAAATCAGAAAATCATATTTTTATCTATTGTGAATTGGCTAAAAACATATGAGCCTACTTCTTGGGAAGTTTAAATCGTTCTTGGGTTATGCCAGAAAACATTATGAGTTTGCGTGAGTTTACATGGGAAAATATTTTCGGAATGTTTGATGTATGGTATATTATGGGGCATTTGGAAAGAGAGGAATGGTTGAATCTTTGAAGGAAGGAACAAAAGACACCGGGAGCTTGTTGACTCTATATCAAGGGAATTGGCTTCGTGGCTTACATCACTAAGGAGTTTCGAGATTTTTCACTATATATCTTTATGATGGATTGGGTTTCCGTAATCTCCTCATAGTCTGAGGTCTAAGCCAATGCCATCAAGATGGACTCCTCCTCTTGAAGGTATTTTAAAACTAAATTTTGATGGAACGTCAAAAGGTAATCTGGGGCCTGATGGCTTTGGATGTGTGGTTAAGAACTCGAAAAGACAGATTATTCGCAACATTTGTGGCCCATTAGAAGAGTGTGATTCTACAAAAGCTGAAATTATCGGATTATAAATGGGGCTTAGGGAACTGATGAAAATGGAAGCTTGTGGGACTATTGTAGAAGGAGACTCATCTACGGCTATTGGTTGGGGGAAAGATGAGGGGGTTGGAGTGTAGAGATTGGGTAATTACAACAACAACAAACAAACAACCTTATCCCAACTATTTGGGGTCGGCTACACAAACCCTGTTCCACCATTCCGCTCTGTTTAGGGCCTTATCTACCGTTAAATTACAAGCTGCCATGTCCCTCTTTACTACCTCC
>JAOXJP010101927.1:0-14369 GCA_025762735.1 Platanus orientalis | reverse complement strand
ATATATATATATATATATATATATATCACTCAAAAATTTCAAATTCAAAACCTAAGAAACCCCCTACAAAAACTAAGAAAATATATACTGAAAATTGTAAAAATGTAAATCCAAAAAAACATCACCATTTGTAATCGGCGTTAACACCGCAATCATGGACCAAACCCCTTTCTCATCATTTCCAAAATCGATATCAAATATAAAAAATTAAAAAAAAATTAAAAGGTTTATTTAATAGGTAGTTTTTAAAATTTAAGAATGGTTTTTATTATAGATAAATCATACTTACATTATCTCATTTATCTCTTATTTCTTATATTTAAATGAATTTTAAATAATCGTACAAAAAAAATATTGGTTAAAATTTTGAAAGATTTCTTATCAAAATATGTAACTTTTGAATAATAAAATGAAATGAAAAATAAAAAAAATGTATAAAACAAAATTAAAAAAGATTTGACTAAGAAAATAGAAGAGAAAATACGAAGAAGTTGAAAAAGAAACATATGTGAAAAGTGTGTGTATGAAAATAAATAAAGCTTAACATGTGTGGGAGAAGCATGTATAAGAAAACAAAGAGGGCTTCTACATATGTATAAATAAAATTTGTTTGGTCTTATTAATTTTCTTTCCTTCTACATGTATCACATATCTTTTATCAGAAATATAAATCATCAACAAACCTTATCATGGATGAGAATACTTGACAAAAAAAAAAACATTTATAGACCTTGATAACCATAAAAGTGAACTTGTAAGGTGAGGGTCTGGAAACAGAATAAAGATTGAAAAAAAAAAGTGTGCTAAAAAATGAGAAAAAATCATTTAAAAAACTGAAATAAAAGAAAGACATGAAAAAATACCATACCTATGTTTTTCCAGAGTGCTAGATGATGATGAACACAAGAAAAAATGGATATGGTCTAAAGAGTGAGAAACAAAGGATCTCATCGTCTTTTACATTGCCCCCTTGATACTCTTCCATTTTTATTCACTGTTGTAAACAACAACAAAAATCATTTAAGTATTAATTTTAACTTTAATGTCCTTAATTGGTTTTCTATATTAGGCCAACTAAGTAAAAGTCTTTTTTGATAAGATAGTTGGGAGAGCAAACCTCTCTCTCTAATAGGAAGGAAAGAATAAAAAGAAATATGAAGTAATGATACTAACTCCATTAAAGAGAATTAGTTAAATTAGAATATTAGGATATAAATAAAATTGGTAAGAGAGATTTCATGATTTGGAGGCTCTCATTGCTTTCCTACACATGCTTCAATCACACACATGTATAGTCTCCATTATTTTTCTACACATGCTTCTTGCACACATTAGAATATTAGAATAAAAATAAAATTAGGTGTGAATGAATTTCGTGAGAACGATGCAAACAGCACGGGGAGTTGACACGTCAGCACCGAAAAATGATTTACAATTTTTGGGGGACGCTTATCACTTAACAACACTGATGTGTCCACACGCTGGTGCCTTTTACATCACTGTCACGAAATTCATTCACACCTAATTTTTTCCCCTCTATTTGATATCATGTCACATATTGAATTGGTACTATCCTGATATCCCTCCAGTCCAATTAGAGATGATTTTCTTCCAAAACGAGAGCAAATATTCCAACCGGGATGGTATCTTGGACACAAAGGGACGACATGTGGAACAAAATGAATGGGAATTCAAAATTTCGTCTAACCCCACCCATTTTCTTCCACGTGTTATCCTTTTTTTTTTTCCTAAGCCATAGTACCCAACTTTAAAGCAAAGACAGATTAGATAGAAGTGATTTACTATACCATGTTAGATTTACTACACCGAGTATTTATTAAGACTAGGGGTGTCAACAAGCTGAGCTATGCCTAGCTTTGCCCAGCTCGGGTCTGGCTAGTTGCATGAAGGCCAAACTTAAGCTCGGCTTACTAGCTTAGCTCATCAATAACCCTAATTTGTTTCCAGAAGACTAGGTACAAATGAAGTTTGTACAACTAGGTGCAAATGGTGCTAGGGTGCAGACACATCAGCACTAAAAAGTAATAAGCATCCCCCAAAAAGTGTATGTCAGGCCCTTGGTGCCCTTTGCACCTGTTTGTACGAAATTCATTTGTACCTAATCCCGGCAATAATTTATTTGTTTGATTGATTTTTATTTTTTTATTACTATTTTTATTTTTCATTTTTCTTCTAACAAGAAACCCTTTGTTAGGCATCTATATCTATATCTATATTATGTACTAAAGCAAAGGATTCTTATGTGACAGCTCTCTTTGCTTTTCTACACATGCTGACACTATACGTGTTCCCATTTATATTTGTATTTATTACTTATTTCTTACAGTCCTTCTTTTTTATTTTGTGTGTGGTAACTTCTTACATTTCCTCTATAACACCCATATTTATTCACATTCATTAACGTTTCTATTCTTATCTCTTAAAATCACTCTAAATCTTTAATATTTTATGTGATTCTTATCATGTGGTCCACAATGTTGGTGCTCCACTGGTAGTCCAAGATACAAAGGAGTGGCGCCATACATTTTTTTTGCAAGTTGACTTTTCAAAAAATATATGAACCCCACATCCTTTGTGTCTTGGACCACCAGTGGAACACCAACATTGTGGACCAGAGGATAAGAATCCCAAAAAATATTAAAGATTTAGAGTGATTTTAATAGATAAGAATAGAAACGTTAAAGAATGTGAATAAATATGGGTGTTAGAGAGGAAACGTAAGAAGTGACCACAAAAAAAAGTGAGAAAACGTAAGAAATAAGTAATAAATAGATATATAAATGGGAACACGTGTGGTGTCACCATGTGTAAAAAGGCAAAGAGAGCTACCACATAGGAATCCTTTGCTTTAGTATATAATATAGATATAGATATAGATTACTAACAAATGGTGACCAAAATTTCTTTTGTGCCTAACATAGGAATTCATTGTGCTCCATTAAGGTGGGAGCAACACATGTCCTCAACTTCATGGAGTATTGGTGACCGAAATTTCTTTTTTTTTTCTTTTTAAATATAATTTCAAAAGAGTGAAGTGGAGGACACATGCCATTCCCACCTTAATGGAGTAATGTGGAGCATGATGGGAGTAGACCAGAGGATACGGTTTCTTTCCTTACAACATTTCCACCCCTCTCCCAAGAACCTCTTAAACCAATGTTTCCATGTTTATTTTTGTCTTAACCTACATTTAATATCCTTTTTATAATTCACTGACAATTCTTCTCTAACACCTATGCAACTAACCCCAGGATTCTCTCCAAAATGTTAAAGTTAAGATATCATTCAAAAGATTTCAATGGTTGACATGTAGCAAAATAATAAACAATATTGAAAATATGCAATTTAGTTTGTTGAGTTTTTTAGATACGTTTTGACCACCAAAATCTTCTGAACTTCAAAAATCTAGAGACAATCCCAATTGGAGAGTATTTATTTTTATAATATTGTATAGTATTATATATATAATCTCTCCCACCACTTTCTCTCTAATGTCCCAAATTAATCTCATTTAATCTTTTATTTTTTTTTCTTAAATGGCTCCTAAACATTAGTATTTATATGATGTTATAAATGCGATGGAGTCATTCTAAGTAATTTTAGTTTTTGATGTTTTGATTGGTAGAGCTTTAAATGTGGTGGAGTGCTTTTAAACAATTTTATTTCTGCCTTCCTACACATACTTCAACCACACATGTATGGTCCCCATTGCTTTCCTACACATGCTTCTCGCGCACATGTGTATTCTCTCTCTCATTTAATTCCTACTTAAACAATTTCTTTAAAAGTTTTTACTGTTTTCTCCTTATTTATTTTTCTTATATTTTATTCTATATCATTAAATACAATTTTGAATATTGAAATTAATCTTTAATTGCATTAATATCTCTTCATAAAACATTTTAAAAAACTTTTCAAAAACTCAATGTTTTTAAGTTTATCTTTATTACCAAATTTTTAATTGCATTAAATTTTTTCGTAAAACAGTTTTAAAAAGCATTCAAAAAACTTAATTGTTTTAAAATTTACCTTTATTATCAAATCTTTAAGTGTATTTTGTTACATCCCAAAAATAAAAAAATAAAAAATATTTAATTGTATTTAAAATATCGCTCCCTAAATTTTTTTTTTTTAAAAAAACTTTACATAAACCCAATTGTCTTTGCATACGAGACTTGGAAGTTTTTTTCTTTTATTAATTGTTAAATTCATATTTAACTTATTTTTTATTTTAACACATTTTTTACATGTTTAGTCTTTCTCTTTTCATTTCCTCTAAACCATCATTCTAGCCTCTATTAAAAAAGTCTCTCCTGCCTTTTAGTTTTCTTTTCAAACTCATCATCTTTCTTATTCTTCCCTTTTCATTTTCTTCTCTAGCTTTTCTTCTTCCTCTTTTTTATTGAGATTTTTCTAATTTTTCTCTAAAAAAAATCGCAAATAAGAATGAGTGACATTGGAGATTTCTTCCATGTCTTGCTAAGGATTAACGAACCGATAAATGATTGCAATAATTTTGAGCCTAGAAAGGTGATATTCTATTTTGATGACGAGTAATATTAAGTAAAATGTTGTTGATTTTCTATTGTCTTAAGAAATCCATTTATGATTACTACCTTATTTTCATTCTATTTTTTTGTTTTGCTTTTATGTTGAATTTCATTAGCAAATTTATGTATGCGATGATTTTTTTTTATAGAATTTGATTGGATAAAAGTTTTCTAAAATAAATATAGGTTTTATTTAAGTATTTTTGTTCACTTATATTCAAAGTCTTTTATTTATGATTTTTTACTGTTTTTTTTTTCTTCAAGTTTTTCTATACAATGCTATTAATGATCTTCATATCTCACAGACTATAAAATAGTAATGACAGGAGATACATCACAAGCTTATAGAATAAACATGCAAGGACAAGTGTTGGTGGGAAAAATTCCTTTTCCCCCACGTCGCCCTAGGTACAGGTACCTCGGGGTACTGGGCCAAGTCCGGTAAATGCCTCAACAAAGAGGATTTTCATGAGACTTTAAGGGGAAATAGCTAAAAAGATATCAAACTTTGTTAATGCAATTGGATGATGGCACAGTATAAACGCCTTGTTTGATACAATGGATCAAAAACCTCCTTGAAGGGGTTGCTCCACTTGATATCAAACAAGATGATTACAAGAACTAGGAATGACTCAGGTTCACCCCTTCTCGAAACAAATTACAGACTAGGTTAAGCTATTCCTACTCCTAAGATAGAAATGAAATTTGATGTTGATGTTGGATCATTTTTGTTTCTTCTTCTAGCCTATTTATACCAATCTAGTCAGTTACAATAGTTGCAACCTCTTTCACACGTCGATTGGGTAGTTCCTTCCACCTTCCACTCCTCTTCACTACTACAACCACTTTTTCATGTCGTGGCGGATACCCGTCGTAGGGTGTGTAGTAGTCTAACCTAACCTGCTTCGTATAGGTGGTTATCCATCCTTATCATGTGCCAGTTATCGCAACACATGTCATAATATTGGTTCCACCATGTGTCCTTGTTCAGGGTTTCATCTTTAGATCCATTAAAACCTACTTGTCTTTCATTTATAAGCAGACTTTTAAGATGGTGCCAACAAATGCCCCCAACAAGCGTCTAGTTTAGATCTTAACATGTGACCTTCTAACATTTTAAGTTCTTATAATTAGACCATATTGATTATTCTACGTGGTTTGCGCTCGATGGTGTAATTGATTTGACTAGGTAATCTCAAACAGTGCTTCTTCTAGGAAGAAATATCTTGTGATACCAACTACTTCCAAGATTTGCTTAACTTCCGATGATCTTGAATGGAATGAATGATGACTTCTACATGGAAAACTGAACCGTCTTCATCATTTTCTGTTAATCATTTTCTTAGCGGGTTTATAAATACCAACTCTAAGTATCAGTTTATGCCCATCTCTTCTTTGTCATGAGTGCATCTTATTCTCCATTTAACCGTAACGTCATGCCTCGATACTTTGGAGTGGTTTCAAGCTTTGTTAAATGGGGTAATTCCCTTTCTTGGCCTGTACCTGGTACCCGGATTATTTTGCTTACAAGAATGTTTAACATTAACTTTTCACTCCACATTCCTCGTTGGAACCATCATCCCATGGCTGAAGGATGATCGTTTCATCTTGGGTCTCCTTATTTCAAGGAGTCAGAGGAAGACATGGATTCATCAGATAATCCTGAAGTACTTTTCAAGTCGTGGAAGAGCTCTTTATAGATTGGGAGATGGCGTCATCCGTAACTTTGGAGATGAAGTCCCCCTCTACACATCATATGTTCTTTTATGCATGAAGCTATTTTAGAAAAGAGCATTCATCTAGAGAGGCACATTGACTTGAGTCCTTTCCTTTACACCTTTAGCTTGGAACCATCACCCAAGGCGACTTCTGAGATGGCCTACAACAGAGAATTTACTTCATCCGGGTCTTCTTGGCTCGTAGTGGCACACAAGGTTCGTAGTTTCTATTAAAGCATGTGTTCTACCCCCATGCATCACCATGCCTCTACACCTTGTTGTCCCATTTTCACTAGGCCATTTTACTATTTTTAAAAATCATGCATGGACTCGATGTGAGCCTTAGCACTGCTTTACTTAGGACATTTTTGCCCTTAAACATTGTTTGTCTTGAGAAGAGTCTTTATAACTTTTGACTCATATATTTATAATAAAAAATTTGTTTAGACATTTTTGTGGATGAATTCTTTTCTTTTCATTATAATTAATCGTGTTTAGACCCTTTTTATTGTAGGACATTTCTTGTCCTTTTATGAGCCATAGTATTTGGCTCACGTTATTAGTTATCGGGCATTTTTGTCTTCAAACCCCCTTTTATTTTGATATGGGGACCTAGGACGCTTCGAATGATCATTTTCGAATTGGCGAATGCCTTTGTCAATATCTTCACTATTTTGCGATAGCCTTACCCACACAAATGGTCATTCTTTCATGCTAAAAGTTTTCATTCCTAAAAGTGATATTAGCCCCAAGGTGTACTGTTGGGTCTATCTCTTTCAAGAATCTGACCATCGACAATATGACTTAAACTATCTCGATTAGCCATTTTACGTCCCCAAAACGTTATACTATTAGCGTTAAGTTCCACTACATCAGGACTTTTAGAAAATAATCCACTTGTGCTATAAAAATTCTCGCTTTTGATTCCTTCTTTGGTTAGGCTTAAGCTTGTTGAGACCATGTTTTTAGGCCAAGGATATAAACTTCTCTTTTATCCTTCGGCCTCTTGACTTATTTCGCTTTTAAATCATTCTCTTGGGTTGACATTGCTTCTAGAAGATGAACTTGTTCTCTATCGATTATGTAGGCCTTGACTCCTTTTAGATCTATTAACTATAAAGTCATCGAGCACCATTGAATCATACGATCTCAATGCACACGACTTCATTTTTTGGATCCCAAAATCGTGGTCGAGTATTTCTTTACCTTGATACTCGACACTTAAGTCTCCTAAGTCCTAATGGATATCTCTATCATCCTGGGACCAAGTCTCTAAATCACTCAATATTAAGTCGACTGTATCTATGTCGATTTTTGTTGTCTTCGAGATCATAGTAACTTGTCATCTTTAGATCATTAACGGGCTCTTATGCTTGACTGTTGCTTGACATTTCTTACTAGTCACTTTGCTAATTGTGATTGTATTAATGTCCACTTATACTTGGACATAGTTGGATTCGATTTCTTTTGTTTGGCACACCACTCAACATTTTAATTCATCTTCTCCCTCGTTTGACATCTTTGCTAGTGCCATAGACTCAATCTTAGTTGACTCATAAGGGGTTTTGTCTTTCTTCTAGTATTTATTAGGAGTCGATCGGCTCATAAACTAGATCAATAGCACATTGGAGCAACGAAACTCAATGTCGATTTTAGCAACACCAAGTTCCTCAAGGAATTAGCTGTTCTTATTTGTTGATTTGGCATACAGCCCTTTATTCACTTGCCACAAGGTCTGCTTAGCACAGACTTCATGTGGCTGCCTTCTCGTTTCATTCTTATGTTGGTCTTTTAGTCCTACATCATTGTATGGCTGTATGTGAAAGTCATTCTACCTAGAGGGATTTTCCTAAGGTATGTGACTTATTCATTCCAACACTTGATTTCCCTTTCAGAAGCATCTCGTGTTGTTGGAACTTTTTCTAATTATCGAAGATTTTCTCGAGTATTTTCACAAAGTTGGGATTTCTTATACCTTTCTTCTTGAAGTACCTCTGATGCTCAACCATGTTAATTCTCGCCCTCTGAAACGTATTTTTCATTAACATCCATTTCTTGAGGAGCCTTCTCATAGGGGATGTCCAGTGGGGCATCGAATTGTTGATCATCAAAAGGAATTTGCGTTCAACCTTGCCCCTGAGCTTTGGAGGGGACCTTGGTGTGAGATTACCGAACTTCCTTTCTTTAAACCATCTCCTCACATCCCATCCTAGACTTCTCTCGATCAGGCCTTGTTCGACCATTATCTTGAAGACTGCAGCAATTGCTTCAGCCAATCTGTTGAATGTTGAGTCCGTCATTAGAATCCAGGGACTTCTTGCACCACAATCTCCCATTAAAAGGATCGCTCTTTTTCTCTGATATGTTGGCATTTCCTTCTCCTTGAAGTGTGCTCCCACTGTGGTCACCAATTGTTGTGTTGGTGGAAAAAAATTCTCTTTCCCTACATCACCCTGGGTATGGGTAACCCGGGGTATTGGGCTAGGTCCAATACATGCTGCCTCAACAAATAGGATTTTCCTGATAATTCAAAGGGAAAGAATCGAAAAGATACTAAACTTTGTTAATGCAACTAGATGATGGCCCATTATAAATGCTCGCTTGATACAATGGATCACAAACCTCCTTGAAGGGGTTACCCCACTCGATATCAAACAAGATGATTACAGGAACTAGGAAATAACTAGGTTCACCCTTTCTCGAACCGAATTACATACTAAGTTAAGCTACTCCTACTTCTAAGATAGGCTTACTCCTATTACTAAGATATAAATAAAATTTGATGTTTGATCCTTTCTTCTTCTTCTTCTTCTGACTATTTATACTGATCTAGCCAATTACAGCAATTGCAACCTCTTCATAATGTCCCACGGATAGTTCATTCCACCTTCTACTCCTTTTTACTACTACAGACACTTTTCCATGTCACAGTGGATACTATCGTGGAGTGTGTAGTGGTCTAACATGACCTGCTTTGTAAAGATAGTTATCTGTCCTTATCATGTGTTATTTGTCGTAACACATGTCGTAATACTAGTTCTACCACGTGTCCCTATTCATGACTCCATTTCTAAATCCATTAAAACCCACGCATCTTTCATCTATAAGCAAACTTTTAAGATGATGTCAACGACAGGACATTGTGAGATAGCTAAAGTGGGGGTATCTTCTCTATTGACATTTTATGAAGTATAACCCAAAAAGCCCTACGTGATCCGGACTATGAATAATTTTTACTCTTTTTTTTTCATAATATAAAATTTATAAGTCTCTAGAGTTTACATTTTGTATGGAATAGGATTGGTTATACATGTTTTTTTCTTTTTCCTTTTAATTTTTAAATCGATTTAGCCTAAATGATAAGACAATTTGTGAACAAGTACATTATACATGTTTATTTATTTATTTTGAAAAATGAAGAACAAGAGCTAAGTGGTGTTTACTCTAAAGGAAAGGATTTGTGTTGGGAGGTTATTTGCCCTAAAGGAAGAACCTCTCAAACAACACTTCAATGGTAAAATCTGCATTCAACCCACAAGGGGATTTTAGGTATTCTATGATGGAAATGATTTTTTTATTATATCAAATTATTGATGGAAATGAACAACTTCTTTCCTATTACCTTTCAATGAATTCAAAAGAGTATCATGACCTCATTTTCAAAGTGTTCAATCCAATATGGTTATATTTGATTGACATCCAAGTTGTAAGAATTTTGTACAAAATAAAATTGTAAAAATTGTTCAATTCTATATAAGTTTTATTGGATTGAGCTAGTTTTCTCTATGGATTTACTTTCCCTTAACTTATTCTTTTTTTTTTTTTTTTTTGTAGCAAATTTTTTAGTATTTGATGATTTGAATTCTTCAATTGACTTTATGCCACAACAATTTTGTTTGGGAATTTTTGCTTTGTATTCTAAACTAGGAATTTTACCTATTAATCTTTCTCAAATCCATTGTCTATTCAACCCAACCAACAAAATCTCTTTCAAAATTGATATTTTTAAATTTTTTGTATACCTTTTGTCCACCAAAAAATGGATTCTGGAGATTTTTCATTTTTTTGAAACTATTCTATAACTAGATGAACGTATGATAACATTTATCTAGAATCTATTTTCAATATTTTTGAAGCAAAATGTTGTTTGGCAACAACCTGCAGAAAATACATTTTTTCCATATTGATACAAGAATTTGTCATATTGTTGAATATATACAACCAATAATTCATAAAAAATGTGTAATAATCATTTATCTCAATCTCAACATACGCACCAAAATCTATCCATAAAAATATAGAGAATATGAGATATTTTGGTAAATTCACATATTAAGGGTATTTTGATAAATTTTCTTATATTCATAATTTTTTGTTTCAACAAGATTGTCATTCGTATCTTCTCCAATGAAATTTTTTAGAAGGTTTTCTTTTGATGTGGATGTGAGGAATTAAGGTTATAAATCCGTTCATCAAGTCTCACGTGTGAATCCAAAGAATTCATTCTTTGTTTTTTTTTGGTACCATTATTTTTAGTGCCAAAAAATATTGGTAAAATGTGAAATTTGGAACTATTCTAATAATGCATTCCATGTATCCAAATGTTATTTTCTACTTTTAATTTATTTTTTGAAACTAAAAATGGATAGAATGCATTCTTTGGACGAAACAAATATTCTGTGCTAAAAATGCCTCTATAGTGTATATGGTGAATTATAAACAGACATGTGTTGTTTTCCGCGGGGGGAGGGGTAAAAGGGTGTCAAAAAAATGTTCAGTTAATAAAAGACATCAAATTCAAAAGCACATCATGTGCCAATCGATGCACGATAATAAAGGTCTGTTTCAAAACAGTCAATCATTCTCCTTTGGAAGGTTCCCAACGGAACTCTCTACCAGTCGTTACCCGTGTTTGCGTTCATTCACTAGTTGTTTATTTACTAAGAAAAATATTTTGACGAATATACATGCATATATTTAGATCTATAATTATTATACGTCCCTCATCAACCAATGTGCTCCAATCTTAATGGACAGTACAACTCCAGTCTCTGCTCTAGATGTGACACGAGATCTTAATGAATATATAAGTATTTGTATTTTGCCGTGATGCTCTCCATTGATCATCCATCTGTATTGACTCAAACACCCTTTGTCAAGCCACATGTCATATATTGATTGGTGTTAGAGTGATACCTGTCCACTCAGGCTAAAAATGATTCAAATTTGAAAGAAAGTGTTCTGTGATGACAAAGTCTCAGTAGTGTTTACGGTGAAATATAAGCTGACACGTGATGTGTATGAGGTTCAAAAAAGTGTTCAGGTGTAAGAAAAAAAAAAAAAAAAAAAGACCAAATTCAAAAACACACAATGTATCATGTTTCAATCAATAGCACGCCTACATAGGCCTGTATCAAAACATACAATCATTTTCTTTCAAAATCGTGTCACACTTGATTAGTAACTGACATGACATCTCTCCTCTGGGACCGGAGAGAATTCATCATACCCACGAAAAAAGCAGCTATAGCTTTCCTTACCAACCGAGAAAAGGAGAGCGAAAGAAGCCGCCCAACCACGAGTTGCACGACCCATTCCAACATATTGCGTTGAGTTCCTCTCTGTGTACGTGTGTGGCTTAATTAAAATAAAAATATATATTTTTAAATAAAAAAATGACCCATTCCACTTGGCATCCTCTGACGTAAACCTAACGTCATGATTCACCGAAGCGAATCCAATGTAAAGCGTTTCCTCCTTAGACGTGGGGCCCACCCACCTTCCATCGTGCGTACAGCAACAGCGGTGTTTGGTGATCACCACTGTAGTAGGACCCACCAGACGCAGTCCGATAAGGTTTGGTGAGGCGAGGTGGCAAGAAGACGAGTTGAGGTGGGAGGGATCCCACTCGCTCACCAACCCACCTCAAATGCCTCTTTTACCCTTTTTCACCATCTCTTTCCTCTTGTCTCTTCTAGTAATTCAACTACAAGGTTGGCAACTCTATTGACTCCAATGCAGTAGGTATAGCACAGGGTTCGAATTATCTCTACTCTCAATGGAGAGAGATCACACCTGTTTTAATATGGTTGTGATTTGATTGAAATTTTATCTTTAAATCTTAGTATGAAATCACAGCCCAAAATATAGTTGTGATAGGCCCATTGAACTGTATACTGATTTAGGGTGATAGAGATTTCATGCTAAAATATGTCAATAAGAGGGTGTCGGTTGTTACAAATGACTCCAAGGTGCCTCAATTTTGGTGCGAAAGCCCAAAACGAAAGTGATACAAAATGCACTTGGACCTAACACATCAATCCCAAAATAATAATTTACACATCCATAACTCATCGGATTAGGTATGAATGCTTACGAGCATTTTGCACCTGGGTATTCATATCTAATCCAAAGGAGGTCAAAGGAGGTTTGAATCATCTATGGTTTGGATGGAGAGATGTGCTCCAGGAGGATCTGAATCATGCCCGATCTAAATGGAGAGATGTCACACCAATACCAATCAGATCGTGACATGCAAATAGTGTTTAAGAAAATACAGAAGAGCTAAAAGAGGTTATCATACTAGTTACACAGTAAATAACCTGTATATTTATTGACGTAACGGATATCGCATGGAATAAAATGGGTGGGAATTAAATAAAATTTCAAATTCCAGTTCATTTTATTCCATATGAAATCCCTTAGTGCCTTGGACATTAAATCCTAGACAGGACATTTGCACCCTTTTCCATTTGAGAGTATCTCTACTTTTAACACCAAAAGTGATCATGTGCCTGTGGTTACTAGTGTAACATCTCTCCAGTAAGGAGGGAGCTTATTTGAAGCTGACAAATACTAATTTTAATAAATATACATGTCTTTTAATTACTCTGTGTATATATTATAACATTCTCCTTCCAACTTGTGGATTTGCAAAGACATCCTTTGTTAGGTATGTTTTGTTTATCTCCATTAAGATGATGATTCGATCACTATAGTAGGTGAATGATCGGTCACCACTTCCGTTTTTAAATATTAAACCCATTTGGCCAACCTAAACCCAAAGTTGAGATCAAAATCTGTCTGACTCTCTCTACCTCACTACCTCTTTGATATAGGCGTTATTCTTTATTCTCCTCTACAACAGGTGAGCTTATACTTGTTCTTCTATGAAAGTTTCAATTTTTTTTTAGAGTTCCTAGTTAGGATTATTTTTTCTCCATCTCTTTTCCTTTCCAATCTTAATTTTGAATATTGTTTTTTTAATTCTCAAATAACCCAATTGATTCTAATATATATTTTTACATTCTTTCCCCTAAAATTGTTAAAAATCAAACAATAAAATAAGGATTTCTGTTGATAATCTTGAATTTTATGAAACTAATTGTCCATTATACCAGCAGGAATATAGTACTTTCGAGTGATGTTGTATCAAACCTTAAGCAAACAATTTTTTTTTCCCTTATCTCATCTTGACACTCATCCCATGCTTACGTTGTGTTGGTATAAGAGACCAAGCTAACCTTTTTAAGTCACCGATTTTGCTTTCTAATACCGTTTATCTAATTATGGAATTTTGTCGAGTCCATCACATTAAAGACCCAGCATGCTTACAACACAATTTTTATTCTAGAAATCTATCGAATCTTCTTAGGCATATTAACGATAATCCTTTTAAAATTAATCAAATTGACTGCAAGCTCAAAAAGAACCTTCGCATAATCCAAATACATCTTAGACCACATATTATAGGGTTCTTTCTAAGGCCCAGCATCATCCCTAGAATTATCCAATCTCCTTGTGTCACCCAAAAAGATAAGATAATTTTTGTACCAAAAAAAGAAAGTTTTGTGATCAAAATTGGTGTGACCACAGCAAAGATGACACGGGGTGTACTAACACTAAATTCTCAAACTACTATTCACTCATTTTGGTCACAGAACAGTAGCTCTGATTCCTCTAGGACACAATAATCATGGGTTTCCGGACAAACCCTATAGAAAGTGAATGGATAAAAAATGCTCACGTTAACGAATGCTAACCACTGCTCCTTGTCAGGCAGTGGGCACATCAGCGCCGA
>JAOXJP010101916.1:0-14369 GCA_025762735.1 Platanus orientalis | reverse complement strand
TGCAATCCCCCCCCCCCCCACCCCACCCCCAAAAAAAAAAAAAAAAAAAGGAAAAAAAGAAAAAAAAAAGTGTAATTCACTTTTTGGCACTGATGTACCCGGCCCCTGATAAGGGGCTGAGGAGCATTAATTAAGAGGAGGGGACACAATCCTCCCTCCATTTTGGGTTGTCATGTGTGAAGAATGGTAGCTTGCAATCCTCTTTGGGTGTTGTAAGTTGGATTAGAATGGGCCCGACTGAGGTCAGCCCAAGCTCAACCCTAAGTAAAAAGCCTAGCTCATGGGCATGAGCCCAAACTCACCCTAGTCATTAATATCAAATTCATCCTATTCTAGAAAAGTGGCCTTTAGGCTATGTTCGGGCTGGCCCTAAATTAATAACACATGGGCTGTTAAGCTTATAAATTAATATATCATAATATATGATATACAATGTAATTATATATTTATATAGTCTAGAACCTTCGGAACATGACTCGAAACTTAGTTTGAGTAACTTAGTCCCAATCTCGGCCCAACCCAAACATATCCTGTCTTCATTTTTGACCTAACGAGCCGGGCTTGAGCCAGCTTGGCCCAAGTTGTAATCCTACCCTACTCCTCTTGCTTCCAGAAGACTACACTCTACACCTTCAGATAAGCTAAAAAATCAACTTCCTTATCTGCTCATCTATTCTACTCCCTCCCCAAAAAAGTCATATAATCAACCGACTAGTAGTAATTATCATGTAGAGTAACACTGTTACAATCACTCACGATCGTCCGATCAGCATCGATCCTTTTCTTGATGGGTGCCACGTAAATGGATGCAGGGCTTCACTTATAAATCTCACACTGCCCTCCCAAAACCCTCGTTCACTCTCATCTTCTGCAGGTTTCAGCCATGGCCACAGCCATCGCTCGAGCCGTCTTCTCCTCTCGCTGTTCCCAACCATCTCATTTCCTCTCCAAGCGCCTTCTCTCTCTATCTTCTTCTCTTTCTATAGCTCAGGCTCCTCCACTCCCAGGCTTCGTCCGAGTCAGGCGGCCTTCGGTCCTCTCCCACGCGGTTCGAGTCGTCGCACCTGGTGCTAGCCGCTTGAATCTGATTCGATGCAGGGTTCACCGTTCCGGTGGGGATTCGGCGTACTCGCCGCTGAACTCCGGGTCGAACTTCAGCGACCGGCCGCCGACGGAAATGGCGCCGCTGTTTCCCGGCTGCGATTACGAACATTGGCTCATTATCATGGATACGCCTGGCGGGGAGGGCGCTACTAAGCAGCAGATGATCGATTGTTACATTCAAACCCTAGCCAAGGTCGTCGGAAGGTAAAAAGCATTTGGGTTTAGGGTTTCGTTTTTTCTTGTCTGATTTTTTTTTTCGTTTTATTGTTTGGATTATTAGGGTTTCTAATGTACTGCTGAATCTCAGTAGATTCATATTTTTTTTTCTCCCTTTAATCTTCCTCTTCTCCAGCACTTTCTTGAATGAATCAAGTGTTTTGCATTTTATTTTACATTTCTGAGTTTTTTCTTTAATGGAGAAAAGTTTGTTTTTGTTATGATATATCAGTGAAGAGGAAGCAAAGAAGAAGATTTACAATGTTTCATGTGCGAGGTACTTCGGTTTTGGATGTGAGATTGATGAGGAAACCTCTAATAAGCTTGAAGGTTTGTCTTGATTAGCTCATACTTCACAGTCATAAGTATGGGAATGCACTTGTTTTGAGTGCCTTTTTTTATATTTCGTAACAGGTTTGCCTGGTGTTCTCTTCGTGCTTCCGGACTCTTATGTTGACGCTGAGAACAAGGACTATGGAGGTAAGCCGTTGCGACATGAGAAGACTTTTAACACAATATCATGTCTACTGTGGATATTCCATAATTTATCTTCCTTGGTATAGTTTTATATGATTATATGGTGCTTGTCATCAATCTTTTGTTTTGTATGTTTACAATAGTTTTAGCTGGTTGTAAATCTTGGTGAAATATTTCAGGTAATGTTTGTACTTTTAGCTCATATTTTGGCAAGTTTAGGAGTGTAATCTGTTTCTTAAGTTACAGTGAGTTTTTAATCCAAAAAAAACCGAAAAAAAAAACGAAAAAAAGAAAAGAATTGCTCTTTGAGGTCTAAATGGAACATTTATTTCTATGGGAAAATGAGAAACAGATTGCCGATGGCCGTATGGGCCTTTGCATTTTAATTTAGCTACTCAGTCCATCTTGGCAAAGCGGAAGAGCCTTAAAAGGCAATGTCTAGCTTTGAATGCTAATGGACTCACATCAAATTCCTCTCTTAACTGT
The DNA here is from genome assembly GCA_025762735.1 of Platanus orientalis. Taxonomy (NCBI): domain Eukaryota; kingdom Viridiplantae; phylum Streptophyta; class Magnoliopsida; order Proteales; family Platanaceae; genus Platanus; species Platanus orientalis. The sequence continues at coordinate 12,086 of JAOXJP010101916.1, read as the reverse complement.
TCTGGTCTTCCCAAGCTCAATGGGAGTTGCAGATCAGTAGGGATGAAACATGCAACTATGATAAATAAACAGCTTCTGGATGTTATTCTCTGTTTTGGGTTATGGGGATTGTAGGCTAAAGGCACTAATTTGGTGAGTATTTAAGTAAAAAACTCGTTGGCTCGGCATTATGGGCATGCTACATTCTAATTTAGGTACAGTCAGTCCATCTTGGCAAAGCGGAAGAGCCTTAAAAGGCAATGTCTAGCTTTGAATGCTAATGGACTCACATCAAACTCCTCTCTCAACTGTTCTGGTCCTCTCATACTCAATGGGGTTGCAGATCAGTAGGGATGAAACAAAACTATGGAAGTTAAACAGTTTTGAGTGTTATTCTTTGTTTTTGGGTTGTGGTGGTAGGATGGGGCACTAATTTGGCAACTTTGTCAATAAAAACCTTGTTGACTTGGCCATATGGGCCACATTCTAATTTAGGTACAGTTAGTCCATCTTGGCAAAGCGGAAGAGCCTTATTTGGCAATTTCTATCTTTGAATGCTAATGGACTCACATCAACATCGTTCTTTAAACTGTTCTGATCTACTCATAGTTGATGGAGTTAGGGATCAGTTGGGACGAGATATGCAATTTTGCACCTTGGAAATGTCAATATTCGTGTTTGGTTTGGGAGATCAGCTTTTGTTTGTGATGCGGCCTGGGTTCTATAATTAGTTTAGAGTAAGGCATTTTTGCTGCGAGTTTGGTGATGAAATATGTGGCACTTTTATCTCTATAATGTCCTTGGGTAATTCAATATTTTCTTCAAGAGTTTGATCTTAGCTACTCAAACAACCTATTGCAATATTTTTAGTGTTAAGAGTTTGATCTTACCTACTTCAATAATCACAAGGGAGTTCGACCCATCAAAACATTATTTACCTCCTTAGCAAATATATCGGAGTAGTAAAATTTTTCCTTCTTTCTACAACATTTCTACTATGCTTCTAGGATACTTTGAGAATATTATATTGGGTTCTTGTGTGTCATAATTTTCTCACCAGAAAACCAGGCCTCTAAACTTTATTCCATGCATTTTGTTATTCTGTTTCACTCAAATTTAATCTTTTAGGCACATATCTTAGTTTGGATGGGTATGAAACCATGCATCATATATCCGGATCTCACTCAGATTGAAGTGTTGAACATGGGTGTGCTCCAGCTCCTTCAAGTGTCCATGCCATCACTTCCAGGAAATTGTACCCATGTACTGAATTCCGAAGGGATGTTCTCTTTAGACCCCAAGCAATAGGGTGTGGTTATAGGTTCATCAATAGTAATTGAGGTTAATTAGATATGGAACCCACATGTGGTTGGAATATGACCTAGGAGATTGGTTATGATGTGCTCACAATCTGTACAGTTAAAATGTCGTATAAAAGAGAAATGAAACATGGCTTGCTTTACAGTCATGTGTGCACAGGTTGTTCTACATTTCAAATAACTAGTTAATGTTGATAAAAGGTCATGTTTCAATTCTGATGATTCAAACTCGTGGTTGAGTTTTATGACTGGAAGTTTGGGTACTGGTGACCCCTATGGGGCTTGAAGTTTTTATCTCAACATTTTGAATGCTGGACAATTCATGGTTGACTGCTTGTTTGAGTTGACTCTGTACGCCACAAATGGGCTTGGATTATGTGAGAACAAATCTCGTGAGAACCGTGAAAACGGCTCCAGAGGAGCTGATGCATCAGTACTGAAAAGTGATGTGCACTTTTTGGGGGGGCACTTATCACTTTTTTGAGCTGATGTGTCTGTACCCTGATGCCGTTTTCACAAGATTCGTTCTCACCTAATTTTTAGTGGCCACAAATTGATTGAAGTAGTAAATGGCTGTAGTATGTTAGCGTAGGGTTCTGCTTTGTGCCAAGATATCAAACGATCAAGGTTATGCACACTCAAACCATTTGTTCTTTGTTTATGCTTACTTAAGATATCTCTTGTTAGCTTCATGGAGTTTATTATTCTGAATATGTATTCCTTTTTATTTGCAGCTGAGCTGTTTGTGAATGGAGAGATAGTGCAGAGATCCCCAGAGAGACAGAGGAGGGTGGAGCCTGTGCCTCAGAGAGCTCAAGACAGGCCCAGATATAATGATAGAACCCGTTATGTGAGGCGCAGAGAAAACCAGCGGTGATTGTATGTGAAGGTTTAACTGTGTATTTGTGCATGGGAAGAAATCCTAGGTGTTCCCGTGGGTTGCTGGTACTTGGAGTTGAAGCATAAAGAATAGTTTTGAGAACAGATCGGCCATCGAACCGGTAAGGTGGATGGTTCAGGTCCAACCAGGTTTAACCTGAGATTTACATGGTCTAGCTGTGGTTTGCTTCACATAAGTAAAATGTAATAAAATACAAAAAAAAAAAAAAAAATCATAATGCATTAGAAGGTTATGAGTTTGTTTTTAATTTGTAGACATACCAACAAATAAAATAAAATACCAACAAAATAAGAGCAATTCATGGAAAGTGGAATTGAAATTTGGAAAGACACATTTCTAATTTTTTCTTTTTAATTTGCTTAAAAAAATGAAAATCAGTTGGTTATATTAGAACTGGGTCTGTAAAAAACTGGCTGTTTTTCATTGGGTTTGCCTGGTTTTACCGGTTTTATGTGGTTTTTGGCTGAGTTTCTATAGAACCGTATAGGGTGTTGGTTCAGGTTCAACCGGGTCAGACTGTATGGTCTGGTCTGGTTTTCAAAACTGTGCTTAGAAGTATGGTTTGATTAATGCAGTCTTACTGCAAGGGTGAGAGAGACTTGTTTCATGAGCAATGGAGATATCATTATGTTACACACTGAACATATAATATATTAGGTTAATTTGAACTCTACTTTTCATTTCTTTATTCAAACTGATCCTGCCAAAGAAATCATATAAGAATGACCCCCATATATAGATTAAATTGTCCAAAACATGAGTTGAATCCACTGCGGATGGGTAGGATACTACCACTGATCTGCTAGCATAAATATCCGGGTACACCTCTCACAAAGGTCTCTCACCACACCAAACATCAAACCATAAGCATATATGCCTTCCATCCCCCGCTTCAAAAGTTAGACCAGTTTTAAAGGGTTCGAGCTGAGTCATAATACGCTTCCATGGGCTCTAATCATATGGACTCCTCAGATAGACATTATGTGGTTGCCAACGCTTCGACAGTTGCTTTTGATTGGGAGGTCCCAAAGGTAATTCAACGCCGAGGAACCTGACTCAATTTGGGACATGAGGATCAGTGTGTGTGAGGCAATGGAAATAGTGGCCAATTTGGGACATGAGGATCACTGTGTGTGAGGCAATGGAAATAGTGGCTTATTATTGGTAAAATCCTGTTATGAGATGTTGGCACTTGTGAGGATGGAGGATGGCTCATGGAAGGCTTTGTGGTACTTTGCCGTATCCCTAAAGGTTCAGTTCATCCTTTGGATAGCAATTTTGGACAAGCTTCTTACAATGGATATGCTGCAGACAAAAGATGCCTAGCATATGCTTGTTATGCTACCAACACTCAGTCTTGTTCTCATTTGTTTCTTCATTGTGTTTTTTTTTTGTTTTGGGAGATTTGGTGCAGAAGGGTAAGAGAATTCAGGCTAACTTTTGTGGCCCTGTTGAACATTATGAACCTTATATATGAGTGGAGGATAAATGCTTTAAATAGCATGGGATGTAGCATTTAGAGGTTTGTTTCGGTAGCTATTTGTTGGGCGGTATACAGGGAAAGAAACAATAGGGTTTTTCAAGGTCAGTCAGAACCGATGTATCAAGTTTTCAAGCATGCAAATGAGTTGATTATTTTTTGGGCTCATAGATGTAAAGGATATGACAACTTCCCTATGAGGGCCTTAATCAAGGACTGGGTTACTTCTATAGGCGTAAGCGTTGGTAGTGGTCCTGGGGTTCACCCTTGGTTTTGGGGATTTCTCATCTCCACTTGTATTATTTTCTTTCCTTTCTGGATTCAATAAAATTTGTTTACAAAAAACATGAGTTGAAAATGACGAAGGAGTTACTTCAGGTGGGTTGGGTTTAACTAGAGCCTTAACCTAGAAAGTGTCCAGGATTCCTTCTGTAGCCAAAACCCAACCGGAGCATCAACCTGTGGGGCTCTATTTGAGCTTTTGGCAGGAGTTTGGCTCATTATTTAAGTATAGCCTGAACCAGGTTGAAGTCAAGTTGGGTGTTGCCTCACCTGCATCCCCGGTGGGAGAGGCAGATACAATCAACTGTGGAATACATCATGGAATCTCAAACCAGGAGACCTATTTCTTGGAGAGGTGATGATATATCTCCACCCATGCTAGGGGGCGTTGGCAATCATGTATTGGATTGGTTATGAAATACAATGATACAATGGGAACATGTACAGCAATTTGGCATTTGGACAAACTTTAATCTGCATGTTTGTGTGATGTTTTCTTCAATGTAAGAAGGGGTTGTCTGGAGTTCAAAATTTCTCACTCTACTCGAACTTATGATTGAGGGTAGAGTCAACTGGAAGAATCTCCGTTTGAAGTTCAGTCTGCCTTCCATTGATTCAAAGATTCAAAATGACTTTAGCTGCCCCATTTTCACTTTTGCAGCTTGTGGAAGAGTTCACTCTCTTGGAGCCGAAAGATATTGTGCAAGAGAGACGTTTCAGTATCACAGTGCCAACCCACATACAAAGAGGAATGAGAAGTTAAAAAGAAGATTTTGGAAGTCATTCCTTCATTGATAAACAATTTTGATGGTGGACCCATCTCTCTTTCTATAATCTTTATATGTTAGCCAGTTGCTCCCTCTATTTGATCTGGATAGTCTTACTGGTATCTAACAATAGTCTAGATTGTTCGACTAGGACGCACCTTTGATGCTTCTTTCAACAGTAGTGTGCTAGCTGGGTTCCTCTTCTTAATGTGGACCTTAAAACAGTGTTTATATCTAAAGCTACTTTTAACCTCAACAAAACCAAAATATAAAGAATTTAGAGGAAAACACCAAAATAATGAAGGACATTAATTAATAGCATGTTTGGCAGCCACCTCTAATGTAATAATTTCATTTGAGTTTTTCTAGGCATTTGTGGTCATGAGGTGATGGTTTGTAATGAATTCATTCAAATTTGTTAACTACAATTAGAAAAGAAGCCATCTTAGGTTTTTCCATAAAATGAAATGACTAATGTTATCAAGCATAAATCGGTACAAATCTAAATGAGTTCATTACAAACCATGTCATTGTAATTACAAAAGCCTTGAAAAACTCAAATGAAATTATTACATTACTCTCAAACGCAGCCTAATACTATTGTTTTACCTTTAATATCATTCAAATCTATTTACTCTCATATTTGTTGGTACCCATTAATAGACCTGATCTTGCTACCAAAAATAAGTGATGGACATATTCCTAAGAAGGGTACACATTTGTAACCTAAATCCAACCTAATTATTGATCAGAACCAAAACATGGACCCTAGGTATTCAATTAAGTATTTAACAAAATAAAGGTATACATTAACTAGTACACATTGAAGCCCTGGGTACCATTTTACAGTAGTATGACAAAAATGAGTATGTGCATTCTTTACATCTTAGAAACTTGCACGTGTTTGACAAGGATCGATTAGAGAGGAAGTTTTGTCACGCCCCCGAACCTGAATTTGGATATGGATTGTGTTGATTCGGATTCGTTACTATTCATAAATCCAATACTACACATAGAAATTGATCCAAATCATGAGCCCACAAGTAAGATCCAATATGGTACACAAATTTGCATTTAATTCATAACTTAGATCTTATGAGTCCATTTAATTCATTAATCATATTTCAAAAGATTGATGAAGCATATTCAATATCTAATAATCACATACATTCGGAATGACACTAAAAATTAGGTGAGAACAAATCTTGTGAGAACTGTGAAAATGGCATCAGGGTACGGACACATAATCGCCGAAAAGTGATAAGTGCCCCCCAAAAAGTGCATAGCACTTTTCGGTACTGATGCGTCAGCCCCTCTGGTGCCATTTCAAATTGATCATAAATGGTGTTGATCTTGAAGAATTCACCACTTCACATAGATTTTCAAAGATTCACATAGGGAAGATTTTATATTTCACACATTCCAAAGGGTTTCTTGGGGGAAATCAGTCCACACAATGTCTAAGATCAATAACCTTTCACAAAATAGGTGTAGAACTAAGTATTAAATGAAATTCGATGGTCTCAAGTCTAATTACGTAGAATTTTCAGAGATTTTCAAAGGAAAATGAATTATTCTAAACATATAGAGCATATGACCTTACTAAGCTAGTTGGGATTCACAATGTTCAATGGTTTAGTGCATAGGTTTTCCCATACTTTTAGATGGTTCAATGATATAACCACAAAGGTCCCACGTTTCAAAGGGAATATACATCACATTATCCATAATATGCAGGATTTACTTACTAGAAGCTTAAATTCAACGATTCCACATAGTTTGCAGAGATTTCAATAAGTTTCTGTAACTAAAACACAAGAATCAAAGGAATCCAAAGAGGAAGTCACATCAAACCAACTATAGGAAGTTATATTTACTTACAAAAGAGCTTAAATCAAGAATCAAACCATATTAAAAGGTTTAGCCAATGATTTTCCAAAGATTCTAAATGATTCAATCACCAATTTCAAAGATTAAAGAGGAATTTGCTTTAAATCATCCATAGTTAGATAGATTTACTTACATGAAGTTTAACTTCAAAGTTTAAAGAGTTAGATCCAGATTTCTAAACATCTCAGAGATTTCAAAAGATTTCAATACAAATTCCAAAGAATCAAAGAGGAATATGCATCAAATCATCCATAGTGTGCAAGATTTACTTACAGTCATTCTCTTTTCTTGATCACCTTGCACAAACCACTTCTTTAACCCTTAATCTTCTTGTTCATTGGAGAAGAAGATTCTCCTTCTCCTGCCTAATTTGGAGATCTCCTTCCTCTTCTTTCAAAGCTATCTTTTATCCCTCTTTCTCTTACATGTTTTGGGTGTGTTCAAACCTTATTTGGGTGTAAAAAAAGGTTAAATTACCTTTTAGGTTCAAGACTACTCTTTTAAAAAGGTTCCAATCATGTTAGGGTGAAATCCTCAACTTAAAATTCGTTTCTGGGTGTTGGCGGTAGACCTAGGTACTCCATCTCGGTTGCTTAAGGGGTGTCACGAGCGATCAGCTTGCGCAACCTGAAACCTTCTAGAATTTTTCAACAAAAATAGCATGTGGAAAATTGGCCATAACTTTATGTAGAAAGCTCTAAATTGGGAAACGTTTGTTGGATTAGAAACTATACTTCAACAAGGTATGTCTTAGCTTCTAATTTTCTCGAGATTAGTGTCAGTGGACCTGGTAAGTGACCTCAATTACGTAATTATGATAACTTTTGAACTTGACACGTTTAATGCCCAATTTGATTCTAGCACTTCAAGCTTGGTCCAACATGTTTCTAAACCACTCTAAGGTCTATATAAAATATGTTAAATGAAATATATATCTTTATAGGATAAAATTATCATTTTACCCTCTAAGTAGAATATGTAATGTTATAAATTTAGTGGCAGCAACCCCATTAATTCCAGTTCCAATAAAATATTTTCAAGTTTTTATAATTAAAAAGCTTGTAATTTAACCTTGGGTTGTACCTTGTTATATGAGGAGAATGACGTAATTAACATGTGAAACTTGTCACCCTTAATTAAGCTCGAATCATCTCCAATCAAATTGGAGATAATTCACAAGGGCACCAATTTGCACATGATATAATGCTCTTGGCATTGAAGCGGTAGGGGCATAAGAGGGTTTTTTCAACAAATGCCCATACCCTTATTAGGAAATGGTGTTGAGTGTTGGCAAGACTGCTCTCCATTTAGAAAATGGGAGTGCCATATGGACATTCCTTTCTTTTTTTTAAAGAACTATTGTTAAGGGAATGCCAGATGGACGCCCCTGTCTCTTCATTTGGTCTCCCTTTTTCTTCTTTCTTTCTCATATTTTTAAAAATTTATCTTTCATTATAAAACAATTATCCTCAGTTGAATAACTCCTCTACCTCTTACTAAAATATAATTTCACTTTTCTCAAATAAGTAACTTGACAACCTTTTTATTTCACTATCTTCCTCTTGTTTTAAGGTATCTTTTTTTTTTTGATAAATGAAAACAGATTCCTTAATCAACAGGGCCCACTGAGGGTGTAGGTAAAGATAAGATCCTTCAGCCACAGGCCCACAAGGAAGGAAAGCAAATGCATAGTATGAGGAGAGGAGATGCCCATATTAGCTAGATGATGAACAACCCTATTCGATAATCTCTTTTCAAAGTTCAAAGAGACGTCTACAAAATCCCAAATTAAGGTTTTACAATCAAAGATCAACCCCTGACAGACTAAGGGGAAAATATAATATGGTATTTTAAAAAGGTTATGACTCCGAAGAGAGTCATCTTCAAGGATAATCCACTACAACCCTAGCTCATGGACAGTAAATAAACCAAGCCTAGCTGATAGCAAGAAGAGATACAAGCGGCTTGCAAGTAGCAAAAAGGAGATAACCCTTATCGTATCTACTAATAGCCCTCAAACCAGCTTTTCCATAAGAAGTTACTGCATCAAAATTAATATTCACCCCTCATCTAAAGGATACCAAGGGTTTACATGCTCTTCTCAAAATCTCTGCCATTTCAAACCCCTTTGATTAGGGAAAAATTAGGTGAGAATGAATTTCATGAGAACCGTGAAAACGGCACCAGGATGCAGACACATCAGCACCGGAAAGTGGTAAGCACCCCCCAAAAAGTGTAAATCACTTTTTGGTGCTGATGCGTCAGCCCCCTGGCGCTGTTTTCACTGTTCTCATGAAATTCATTTGCAGATAATCCGTGCCCGGTAAAGGTTTAAAAGCACTCTCATCTTATCATCTTATAGTCTGTCAGGGGGTCTCCTCGTAGAGAAGACCCAGGGTCTAATCCTTGGAGGGGTTGGGGTAAACAGTGCAAAAGTTCTTACCTACTTGGATTCTTTAGATTTAGAAGCATCTCCGGTCTGATTGGACAAGTACCATGAATTACCAAGTACCGAATACCAGAAATGAGTGAAAGACCAACTTTCGGTGTGATTTTATATCTTTTTATTGTGACATCGAAACAAATCCAACACTTTTTATCAAAAAAACAAAAAAAGAAACAAATCCAACACGAGACAAGCCTGTTAAAGGGTATTATTGGAAAACAAATGGCACTTTATCTAATGTGTATTTACTATGACACCCTCTTTTTATCACTATAATTTTGATGATTAAGGATGTACTGTGAGGGGGCGTGAGAGGATAAGATGATATTTTTATGGAAGAAAATGTTCTGTCCAGTATGGTGTCTTGGACACCAGGGGACGACACATGAAAGAAAATGGGCGGGATTAGATGAAATTTTAAATTCTCACCCATTTTCTTTCCCATGTCGTCCTGGTGTCCGAAACATCATCCTGGACAGAACATTTGCTCTTTTTTAGTATTATTTTTGTTAATACCAATAATGAATCAGGTAATTGATGGAGTTCAAGATGCACTCAATCTTACAGCATACAAAAGAAACTAAATAGAGTGTATGGGACTATTTAATAGGAGAGAGAGAGACAAGGTAGGTAGTTTTATGGTTGAGAGGGAGATTCCTAATGTGAGATAGATGTTGGATGAAGGTTTTTTTTTTTTTTTTTAATAAAAAATTTAGGAAAACAAAAGAAGAAAAAAATTTTAGGAGTGGTAGAGAGACCAGATCTAAGAGTTATTCTAGGGTAGCTTTCAGAGTTGTTGTTTTAAAGCACTTTAGAGAAGAGTGAATAAGAGATGTGTTGGGGGAAGGAAGTGTGTGTGTTAGAGATTTTTATTTTATTTTTTATTTTTTATTTTTGAGAGAGAGAGAGAAACTGAGGAGATTTTTTGTTGGCATGGCCACATTAGCCTTCATCTGCTCCTAACCGTTTGAAGCGGGACCGGGTTGACTTCAGTCTGAAGAGAGATCTAAAGAACCGAGTTCAAATCATCTCCAGTCTGAATGGACATGTACCACTCCAGTCTCTTCTCACAATGTGACACAATGTCACACAAAAGGTGTATTAATAAATACAGAGGTACTTATTTATTTTGTATTTATAGTAATGCCCTCCTTTGACCCATGTGTATTGACTTAAACACCCTTTGTCAGACCACATGTCATGCACTTATTGGTAATGGTGTGGTAGACTGGAGATGATTCTAAATCCTCCGGACTCCCCCCTCCCCCAAAAATAATTAATAATAATATCCTAAACCGCAACTGCATTTCATTCATTCCACGGTTGTGTTAGATTTCAAGGGTGTTATAAAAGGAGGAAGGAATAGGCTATCCCACACACCCTCTCTCTCTTTGGTTTTAGCTTATTTTTCACTGTAGAAGAGAATGGCTCAGACGACCCCTAACCACACTCAGACGGTCTCCGGTTGGGCAGCCCATGACTCCTCCGCCAAGATAACCCCTTTCACCTTCAAGAGAAGGTAACCAAAGAGAAGTCTCTCTCTCTCTCTCTCTCTCTCTTCAAAGAACTGGCAAAAGACAGCTGGGTTGTGGGTACTCTTCTTTCTCTTCTCGCTGTTATTTCCAGAGATCTAACAACTCCCTTGAATAAAAAACTTGGTACAGAGAAAACGGCGTCGATGATGTCACCATTGAGATCTTGTACTGCGGGATGTGCCACACCGACCTCCACCATGTAAGGAATGACTGGGGGATCACCATGTACCCTGTAGTCCCTGGGTAAGTTTTATTTTCATAACCTCCAAAAACATCAATCTCATTCTGATCCCGCTCGTATTTATTTTTATTTTTTGGGTTTAATCACAGGCATGAGATTACGGGCCTGATCACCAAGATAGGAAGCAACGTGAGTGGTTTCAAAATCGGGGACCGAGTTGGGGTGGGATGCCTAGCGGCGTCGTGCCTGGAATGCGAGTTCTGTAGAGACTCGCAGGAGAACTACTGTGACAAGGTTCAGTTCAGTTACAATGGCATCTTCTGGGATGGAAGCATCACCTACGGCGGATACTCCAAAATGCTTGTCGCTGACAAAAGGTAAAGCTTTTTGACATCTGCCCTTGAAAATTAGGCGGAGAAAACAGAGAAGATATCACACCGACAACACCACACCATATCAATCCAGCACTTTTAATTTCAAATATAATCGGATCTTATCTATTATATATTTACTGTGGGAAAAGGATCTGCTACACCTAATTCGTCTGCCCCTCGTGTCCCCCCACCCACAAAAGATGAAGTGTATTAGATTAGGGAAAAGATGTTCTGTCCAGGATTAAAACTGTACAAACAGTTTTCAAACGAAAAAATAGGTACCCACAAAAATAGGATTAACACTTTACAGGGTTAAAACTTAAAACAATAGAAGTGTGAACATTTGCTCCCTATTTGAAAGAGTCACCAAATTTAAAAACTATCACGTGTCAGCCTGTGGTGACATGGAGAACTTACCTTTTGGAATAAAATGTTCCGTGATGAGAAATGTTGTAGTATCTATGGTGATTTGTAAGCTGACAAGTGTGGCGTTGGGCTTAAAAACGTTCAAAAAAAATTGTTCAGATGAAAAATTATGGGTCCATTTGGGAACCATCCAAAGAATGCATTTTGTCCATTTTTAGTTTCAAAAAATCATAAAAATGAAAAAAAAAAAAAATGGTGTTTGGTTGCATGGAATGCATTCTTAGATTACTTCCAAAATTCACATCCAGACAACATTTTCTGGTACTAAAAATAATAGTGTCAAAAAAACAAAGAATGAATTCTTTGGGTTTGCATGCAAGACTTGATAACCGAACTTACAACCCTTTGACTCATCACATCTACATTGATGGAAAATCTTCTAAAGAGCTTCAAATGAAAAAATGATAGAAATAACAATTTTTCTAAAACAGAAATTTGTGAATCCATGTGAATTTATCAAAGTACCCCTAACATGTGAATTTACCAAAATACCCAATATTCTCTCT
>JAOXJP010101895.1:0-14370 GCA_025762735.1 Platanus orientalis | reverse complement strand
CTACCATATCTGCACAACCTGGGCTGTTAGTCATATCCAGCATCATATCTTATACGGTCTCCAAATCTCTTCAAAAGGATTCCTTCTGGATGCTAATTATCTAACCAAATCTTCGTACTATCACCTTTACCGATTAGGTATTGGATATGGCTTTCAGTTATCTCCCGCAATTTCATGAGTTTTCTCCAAACCCATGAACAATCAGCTGGTTGCTTTGTGGTCCAAACATCAATCCATAATTTCCTTTTACAGGAAACAGCCCCTCCAGAAATGGGGGTAAGGCTGCATACATCTTTCCCTCCCAGACCCCACGTTAACGGGAGCCTCGTGCTCTGGGTCGCCCTTTTTAGGAGAGGCATGAACTAACTGTGCAATGGGTATCACTGTTCCAAAGGGGTGGTTAAAGATACTATTGTTGGAGCAATGAATGTACTACCTATTCTTTGCTCAAGTTTGTCAAATTGGTCTGCTAGGTCCCCTACTGTGATTTAGAGGTTCTCCAGATTACCTAGATCTTTTTTAATCAAGGGCTTTGTTGCAACCCTTGACCTTCTCTACCAAAAGCACTGAAGGCCTTTGAATTAACTCCAGCATTCTTATAGTACTCAACCCCACTTTTCATATGCAAATAAGAGAACGGTCCGGTCCTATCACAGTAGGATCCAAAGTGTTGGGTTAAGAAGCCCTAGCTCCACAAGGTTCTAATAACAAATTGATGTAACCTAGGCCAATCCAGGGTTATCTCAAATAGATAAAGCTGAAATAAATGATTTGCACAATTTGTAGAGTGATTTATAGACCTGAAATAGTTGACAATTTAACATAAGGTCTAAGATGTAACTGCAGCCTTAACAATACAAGGAAACAATATGGAAGCAAGGAATATGGGAGATAAACGTCCTTGTAACATAAAGTAGACATTGGAGGAATAGGGACTCCTTGGACTGATCTAGATCCTAGATCTCTCTTACAAATTAGAGAAATAAGGACCTATAATGTTTGCAACAAACAATAACTCACAAAAATTTGCAATTTCATTATCTTTTAACTCCCTAATAAAGGAGACTACTCTATTCGGACTTTTAAACATGCAACTCAAAAGTCATTATAAATAGGAATCAGAGAATTACCACATATAGTAAATTTTGTTGACAACTCTATGGACTTTCACACTGCCTAAACTCCAGAAAATACATTCATTTCTGATTTGATCCTTTCTGGTCTTACCACCCACTCAACATGCTCACTGTAGAAGTGTAAGGGTATTTATGTCACTCTTGTATTGCACACATACCATATACATTGTGTATATAGTATACCAACCATATATAATAAAGGTTTAATGTGTGATTAGGAATAACCTAACACACACGCTTCTTCACTGCTCTTTCTCACCACTCTTCTTCTTTTTCTTTCCCTCTCTTATATGCACCTAAACTGTAACTAAATCACACGAGATACTTCAACTTGGTATCAAAGTCAAAGGAGTTTTGATTTGGGATTGAGAGACGACGAAGAACAACGAAGAACACTGCTGACGTCAGCAGTGTCGTACGATGTCAGACCTCAAAAATTGGGGGATCTGTTTTGGAATGATTTATCAAGAATTGTAGTGATTTTTCCTGAGTTTTTTTTTTTTATGATTGGAATGATGTTTTTCAAACAGTTTTTTGAAGAACTCAAAAATTCCCAGATTTAATAAAAACGATCGATACGATCAAGCTAAGAAATGTTTTGGGGGTTGTTTGCTAGTGGATGGATCGTTTTTTAGAGGGGAATCATTCAAAATTGGTTTGGTTCGATTTGGTTAGGAATCGAGGTGTCTGTGAGTGTTTTCTCCCCTTATATTTTACGCCTGACGATATTTTTCACCTTTTTTGGTATTTTTTTTATTTCAAAAAATATGGTTTATGGTTCGAATGATGTTGGAACTTTGCTGATCCTCCTTTGTGATTGCTCACGGCTATTGGTTGTGATGGTTGGCCATTCAAGAGTGTTTCGGTGTTGTATCTTGTAGTGAGTGATAACACAGGTGTTGTTTGACCTGTGTTTATGTGTTGGTGGGAACTTACAGGCAGTGTAGACCTATACTTGGGTGATACTCAGTGGAATCAGACTTGTCGGGTAGTTATGCTGAGTTTTGTTAGAGGTATTAAGTTACAAACATGTGTGAAGAAAGTAAAACCTCTAACCCTTCAGGGAATATTGATCCTAGCGATGGCAACAATATTTCTGAAGTCCCTAATACATTGATTACAATAGTACGGTTTGATGGGACAAATTATTTAGCTTAGTCTTAATCAGCATTTCTCTATATTAGTGGCAAAGACAAAGAAACATATATACTTGATGAGATAGTTATTCTAAGTGTTACTGATCTGAAGTATCAAAAGTGGAAAACTGAGAATGCTAGTCATGTCTTGGCTTCTACACTCCATGAAGCCATATTAGTGGCAAAGACAAAGAAACATATATACTTGATGAGATAGTTATTCTAAGTGTTACTGATCCGAAGTATCAAAAGTGGAAAACTGAGAATGCTAGTCATGTCTTGGCTTCTACACTCCATGAAGCCAGAGATAACTCGTCATTATTTATTTCTTAAGACTGCAAAACAAATTTTGGATTCAGTTATCGAAACCTATTCCGAAATGGGTAATACTGCAAAGGTGTATGAATTGAAACAAAGTATTTCTCAGTTACAACAAGGAGATCTTCCCTTAGCAGCATATTATTATTCTCTCAAAGAAATGTGGGAGGAGATAGATCACTACCTTATATTCAGGCATAAATGTAAGGAAGATATTATTACTTATGCCTGACATGATGAGAAGTTCTGGATTTATGAGTTGGTTGATTTGAATCCAGAGCATGAACAATTGAAAGTTAATATTCTTGGTAAAGTTCATCTTTCATCCATGAATGAAGTGTATGATTATCTCAACCGTGAAGAAAAGTGACGTAATACGATGTTATAGCCTTCTCAGGTAGAGAGATCATCATTGGTTTCCTCTTCCCAATGAGGTGGTTGCGCTGGTCGGTTTAGCAGTATTCCGGATGACCATGACAGACTGAAATGTGAGCATTGTGGGCATAGTAGACACACCAAAGATACATGTTGGGATCTTCATGGTCGTCCTCCTGATTCCCAAGGTCATTCTTTTCCTCAGGGGAAAGGCAGTGACCATTTTAGTAGCAGTCACTCCAATGCTCATTCCGCTACCTCAGTGCCTTTCGTGGTTCCATTAGCACCTCATGCTCCTACTCCTACATCAAATGGGATATTGTCTCATGAGGCGGTTGATGCATTTCATCGGTTTGTGCCCTCTTTGGATCCTTTTCCTATAGTCTCCACCTCCACATTTGCTCACTCAGGTACCTTTGCCTCTGCCCTTACTGCGTCTCTTTTTGTTCCCTGTAGCTTCTGGGTCATAGATTTTGGAGTCATCACATGACTGGTATGTCATCTTTATTTTCTACTTATCATGTCTATTCAAGGAGGGATAAGGTTCGTATTGTTGATGGATCTTATTCCTCCATTGTTGGTAAAGGAGACATTATTGCTACTCCTTCCATACATCTATCATCAATTTTTCATGTTTCCAATTTTTCTCTCAATCTTTTATCTATTAGTCACATCACAAAATCTCTTAACTATAGTGTTACCTTCCTTCCCTTTCATTGTGTTTTTTAGGATTTGTAGACGAGGAGGATGATTAGTCAAGAGTTTGAGAGAGACGGCTTGTACTTGTTGGATACTTCCTCTTCAGTTGCTTCACAAGTCCAGCAAGTGTCTACTTTAATGCGTAGTTCAAATAAGAGCAATTCCAAACACTTGGTGCACTGGCACAATAGATTAGGCCATCTTTGTTTTGTTTTACTAAAAAAAATGTTTCCTCATTTATTTCATTCTTCTTCTCAGTTGCATTGTAAACCTTGTGAACTTGCGAAACATTGTTGCACTGTTTACCCCATTAGTAATAAAAGAAATTTTGTTCCTTTTAATATTGTGCATTCTGATGTTTGGGAGCCTTCCCTTACGATGTCTCTGTTTGGTTTTCGTTACTTTGTTACATTCGTTGATGATTACAGTAAAACTACGTGGGTATATTTATAAAAATCAAAGAGTGATGTCTTCTCTGCTATTAAGTCTTTTGTTCATATGGTCTCCACACAGTTCGATGCCAAAATTCATACTTTTCGTTCCAATAATGGGGGAGAATATCTCTCTGGTGGCCTTTCTTCTTTTTTTGATGAATCCGGTATTGTTCACCAAACTCCATGCCCTAGCATACCTGAGAAAAATGGTGTAGCTGAAAGAAAGAATCGTCACTTGCTTGAAATCACTAGGGCACTTATGTTTACCATGCATGTTCCAAAGACTTCCTGGTCTGAGGCTTTACAAACTATGGTTTTCTTAATGAACCGCATGCCCTCTCGGGTTCTTCAATATAAAACTTCCTTTGAACTTCTTTCACCTTCTTCAGCTCTGTTTCTTCTTCCTCCTATGACCTTTGGTTGTATTTGTTTTGTTCATATCCCCAAATCTGATCGTAATAAATTAGAACCTAAAGCACTCAAGTGCATCTTTCTTGGCTATGCTGCAACACAAAAGGAGAATAAATGCTACCATCCTAGCATTAGAAGGTGTCTTGTGTCTAAGGATGTCACTTTTTTCGAGGATATTCCTTTTTTCTTTCTGAAAAACTTCTCTTTAGGAGGAGAATATTAGTAGAGAAGAGATGTCTTATGGGCCCCCCAGTCTGTTCCTGTTCCTTCACACTTCTTTGATCGTGGTGGTGTTGGTGTCTCTAATGATGTTGGTGATAAGGGGGAGAAAGAGTTGAAGGTGTACTTAAGGAGAGGAAAGCAACAGGAAAGCCACATTCTCAAGCTTCTGGTCAAGAGGCCTCTTTGGATCCTTCTCCTAGATCAGGTATTGCTCCACCTTCAACTCTCTCTCCTTCGGTTTCTTTACTTGATGAATCTAGTATTCTCATTGCTATTCGCAAGAATGTGAGTTCTTGTACCCAGCATCCTATCTCTAACTTCGTTTCACTAAACCACTTATCTCCATCTTTTCATAGTTTTTCCTTTGTTTTATCTTCAGTCTATTCTTCGTAATCTGTCAAAGACTATTTCACAACCTCATTGGAAGACTGCAATGGAAGAGGAGATGAGAGCTCTTGAAAAAAATCATACCTAGGAAATGGTTGATCTTCCTAGAGGAAAAGAATCAGTTGGCTATAAGTGGGTGTTCACTGTTAAATACAAAGCTGATGGTACCATAGAACGGTATAAGGCCAGACTTATTGCTAAGGGTTACACCTAGATGTATGGTATTGGCTATCAAGAGATGTTCACACCTGTGGCCAAGATGAATTCTGTTAGAGTGCTTATTTCCCTTGTTGCCACACAAAGATGGATATTTAGAAGAAGTTTTTATGCAGCCTCCACCTGGTTTTTGGCTTCCTGAAGGAAAAGGAAAAGTTTGTCGATTGAAGAAGGATTTATACGACCTAAAACAATCACTGAGGGTTTGATTTGAAAGATTCAGACTTGCTATGGTGGAGTATGGGTACATTCAATGTCAGAGTGATTACACTTTATTTGTTAAACAGGATAAAGGGAAGCTTATAGCTTTGATTGTCTATGTTGATGGCATAGTTGTCACTGGTAATGATGAGGTTGAGGTGAAACTACTAAAGACACAATTAGCCAAGAAGTTTGAAATTAAAGGCTTGGGACAACTAAGGTAGTTTTTGGGTATTAAAGTTGTAAGATCAAAATGAGAAGTTTTCTTATCCTAAAGATAGTATGTGTTGAATCTTTGGAATGAAACTGGGATGCTTGGTTGCAAATCAGTAGTTATTCCTGTTGATCATAATCATCAGCTTAAAGAAGATCAAGATAATCACCTAATTGATGCAGGAAGATACCTGAAACTTGTGGGGCACCTTATATATTTGTCATTGACTAGACCGGACATTTCTTATGCAGTTAATGTTGTCAGTCAGTTTATGCATACCCCTACTCTTGCTCATATGGAGACTACCTACTAGATTATCAGATATCTAAAGGGTTGTCCAGGGAAAGGAGTTTTCTATTCTTCTCATAAACATCTAAGGGTGGAAGCCTACACTGATGCCGATTAGGTAGGCTCCGTTACTGATCGTCATTCTACTTCAGGCTATTGCACCTTTATGGGAGGAAATTTGGTTACCTGGAGGAGTAAGAAACAGGCAATGGTGGCCAGATCCAGTGCAGAAGTAGAATTCAGGCCTCTGGCACATGGTGTTTGTGAACTATTGTGGCTAAAATTGCCAATGGCTAAGTTGGGTTTTTCTATATCTCATCCCATGGTCTTATATTGTGACAACAAGGCTGCCATCAGCATTGCACACAATCCAATGCAACATGATAGGACAAAACATATTGAGGTGGATCGTCATTTTATTAAAGAGCAACTGCAGCGTGGATATATTTGCACTCCCTTTGTGAAGACAGGAGATCAACTAACAAATGTTCTAACAAAAGGATTACCTGGCACAAGGTTTAGTGATGTGGTTGGCAAGCTGGGAATGAGAGATATCTATTCCCCAGCTTGAGGGGGAGTGTAGAAGTGTAAGGGTATTTATGTCACTCTTGTATTATACACATACCGTATACATAGTGTATACGGTATACCAACCATATATAATAAAGGTTTAATGTGAGTAGGAGTAGGAATAACCCAACACACATGCTTCTTCACTGCTCTCTCTCACCTCTGTTCTTCTTCTTTCCATCTCTCTTGTATGCACCTAAACCATAACTAAATCACACGAGATACTTCAACTCACCACTACACTCATTCTATGTATATTTTGTTTCTTGGCTGCCCAACATTCTGCTTCATAAAGTATGACTGGTTTTGTAGTCATCTTTCAAAAAAATTCTTTCAATTTTAATAATATTGGTCTATCGCACAAACCTCTAGGAGCACCTCTCCACTTCATCTACCCTGCTCTAATTTTATGAGAAACATCCTCTCCAATCTCTCCCTCTTTATGGATGATTGAACCAAGATAACAGAAATGGTCACTCTTAGGTATCTTGGTTATCAACCTTATCACTCTTTCATTTCCATTTCTTTTTTTCCTAAAATTGTATTTCTCGTATATTCAGTTTTAGTCCGGCTTATCTTAAAACCTTTTGATTGAAGAACATTACTCCATAATTCTAACCTAGCATTTACCCCCTATCTAGTCTCGTCAATGAAAGTAAAATCATCAGCAAACAGCATAAACTCAGGGACCTCCTCCTGTATAGGCTTAGTCAATTCAGATATGCAATGTCCATTCTCTAGTTGTCCGCAACACTAGTTATCATTCAACAGTACATGTCCTTAATTAAGTCAATATATATCAACTTAAGAACCCTTTCTTTTCCAAAACCCACTAATCTATCTAGGCACCCTAATATTTGTTTTCTCTGAGTCAATAAAGATCATGTGAAGCTCTTACTTGTTCAATCTGTAAGTTTTCAACTTCAGTGCTCGATCTTCCTAAATTTAATCCAAACTAATTTCTAATAGTCTAATGTCTAAGTCTATGTTCAATCATTTTCTCCCCAAGTTTCATTGTATGGCTTATAAGCTTGATCCCACGATAATTGGTGGAACTCTGAATATCCCCCTTGTTGTAAATAGACAACACAATGCTTTTCCTCCATTTATCCAGCATTTTCGTAATTCTAACGATCTCATTGAACAGTCTGGTGAAATAGGATAAGCTGTCATCTCTCATACATTTCCAAACCTCAATCCGAATACCATCTGATCTAATGCCGTATCTTCATCTTTCTCAATGCCTCCTTAGCTTCAAACCATTTAACTCTACAAAGATACCAAAGATCTCTGGTCTCATTGACGCAACTGATTCCTCCTAAACTGACTTTTTCGACATGATCATCATTTCAGGAATTCTAACAATAGCTCCGTCACCTTTTTTTAGTCTCCTCAATTTTGACTAAGTCTCTTTTATCCTCACTCTTAATGCATCTAACTTGATCTAGATCTCTATGTTTCCTCTCCCTCATTCCAGAAAGTTAGTATACATCCATCCATCTCACCATCCCTAGTACCTAAATTTAAATTTATTCATAACAATATATATATATATATATATATATATATATATTAGAAGAGAGGAAAAGAATGTACAAAGATATCAGAAGACAAAGAATTGACAACAGTCCAATTTGGAATATGGTGACCAAAAACCAATTACACGGCTAACCTCATACATCAAAAGGGAAGAAAAAGCCCAATATACAAGCAACCTAGTAACACAATTGCTTGGCTAAGTTTTAACTGCAAGAGAATTGGCTGACCCAGGCTTCCATTGGAACTAGACGTTCACCAATGAAGCTAAGGTTCTAGCCTCCCTAAGATAGTGTGATATCCTCCAAGGTCACCTACTCAATGAAAAACCAACCCACAATGAAAACTTCCCTAACTATTAGACTCTCTAAGGAATAAGACAAGTGAATGCCATGAAGGAAGAACAAAGAATTCAGATCAAATAGTCAACAATACCAAGTGGTCCTTAGAAAATTAAAAATACAACCCCCTGGAGCTGTCCCTGGATATACTGCAAATACCTGACAAGTCTGGATTCTCCATTAAGCACCCATCAAAGTTAAGCTTTATAGAGTTCTCAACTGAGAGGGAGCAAGGCCCAAAACCCACCACAACGAGGGAGAGGAGAAAACGATGATTGACCAAGCCCTCAAAATGATATCAGTAGAAATGCCCCTAAAGAGGTCAAACATGGTTGCCAGTGAGCCGTCCTATTAATCCAATCTCTAACCTCTTTCAAAAAGTGGAGACAATCTTGAGAAAACCTTGCATTTCTATCTTCACAAGAAAGTATCCTTAAAGGTATTTGTCCCTTTTTACTACAGGGGGTTCTTGCCAACACCACATAAGATTAATATTATCGTTTGCAAATGCCAAAACCAAATTAAGATAATCAAACAATGACACCAGACTTTCCCTAGTACATCTGCAATGAACAAATAGATGGTTCATGGATCCCCATCTTCCTTGTGCATTAAATATACATGAGAGAGAAGGAACCCTTCTTTGAAGCATGTCTTAAGGGTTAACCTTTTTATGGGCCACTTCCCATCCAAATGCCTTGAGTTTAGGAGGTGCCAGGAAGTTCCTTAATGTCTTGAATAGGAAAGACGGTATCCTAATCCAATGAACATAGAGATTTGAAGAGGGATTTAGATGAGAAGGATCTAAAGGGGTCAAGGGACCAAAATCTAGAATCATTATCACACTGACAAAAAATACATTGCTAAGGAAATGTACGAGGTAACCTATCTCTTCCATCACTTATCTCTAAAACCTCTACAAAAGCCTAAAACCCAGTAGAGAATAGAAAGAGATAAAGAGACACATTCAGGGATGGGATTTTCTCCTTTGAGTGAGAACAGAGAAAATCTGAGGAGGGAACATATTTAAGGGTTTCATGTTCAAAACTTAGACAGCAAACTTTGAGGTTGAATATTTCTATCAACTTTAACCCAAAGTTTCTGAAATTTTAAACATAGACCCTCGATACACATCAGAACCACCCTCTAAAATATGAGAAAATTCTAACACATGACCAGGGGCAAATTGGTCATTTCACATATTCTTGGCAGAATTTATAGAAATACCCATGGCCAAAATTTGAGCCTTAAAATCCTGGTTTTATTCTCTGTTTAGTCCACTATAGCAGAACCCTACTCCCATTCCCTTGCATTAGCTTTCTTATTATTTTCCTTATAAAATCCCATAAACCCAATTTTATTTCATTAAATCAAATCCTACCATTCAACCCCCTACTAGTCCTTATAGTTTACTTTTAGATTCCTGAAAATCCATAGGTTATCTAGTTGGAATTTGTGGGAGAGAAAGAGAGAAGGAGAAGACGAAGAAAGAGAAAAATATGAGAGAAACGCAGGGAGAGAGTCTTGTGTTCCCTCCTAGATGATATTGCTATTTATTATATACCAGGGTACAATAAGATACAAAATACCATTATACCATTATATCCTCACACACACACACTATATATACGCCTACACTCCCCCTCAAGCTAGGCAATAGACATCAAAGAGTCCCAGCTTGTGAGTCAAAGACAAAAACAAATCATGACCAAGACCCTTTGTGAAGATGACTACAAGTTGATCCCCAGACTGTATAAACGGTAGACAAATGACGATTAACTTCAATATGTTTAGTGCGATCAAGCTGTACCAGATTATGAGCAATGCTAATGGCAACCTTATTATCACAGTAGAGACACATAGGAGAAGTGACGGGAAAACCAAGCTCAGAGAGAAGACGCAACCATAAAAGTTCACAAACACCATGAGTCATCGAACGGAACTCGGCTTCAGCACTAGAACGGGCAACAATAAATTATTTCTTGCTTCGCCAAGTAACGAGATTAGCACCAACAAAAGTACAGTAGCCAGAGGTTGAGCGACGTTCAATGAGAGAACTAGCCCAATCTACATCAGTATAACCCTCAATAAGTAAATCAAATTCTCGAGAGTACAACAGACTAGCACCAGGATTGTGCTTAAGATAACGAAGAATACGATACACAGCATCAAGATGCACAGTAGTTGGGACATGGATAAACTAACTCACAATGCTAACAGCATAGGCTATGTTAGGCCTGGTGATAGTAAGGTAAATAAAACGACCCACTAGACGCTGATATCTACCAGCATCAATAAGTCTGTCTCCCACATCCGCAGTAAAGCGATGATTGGCATTAATCGGTGTAACAATAGGTTTACAGGCGGTCATACCAGTTTTTGTAAGAAGATCCAAAGCATACTTCCGTTGAGAGACATAAATGCCCTTCGTAGACCGAGTAACCTAAATGCCCAAAAAATACCTGAGTTGGCCAAGGTCTTTAATCTCAAACTCACGTGTCAACCTAAGTTTCAACTAAGAGATCTCCATTGGATCATTATCCGTGACAATAATGTCATCCATATAAACAATCAAGGCAGTAAGATTATCACCACCAATATGTTTAAGAAATAAAGTATGATCAGCGTGACTCTAAAAATACTCAAACTGAAGGACAGCAAGGCGGAAGCATTCAAACCAAGCCCGGGGAGATTGTTTGAGGCCATAAAGGGCTTTCTTAAGGCGACAGGCCTTACCTTTCGAAGAAGGTGGTAGAAAACCAGTTGGAAGCCGCATGTACACATCCTCAGCTAAATCACCATGAAGAAAAGCATTTTTAACATCGAACCAATGAAGAGGCTATCCCTTATTAGCAGCAATGGAAAAAATAAGGACTCGAACAGAGTTAAGCTTAGCGACAGGAGCAAAGGTCTCTTGATAATCAATCTCATATGTTTGAGTGTATCCTTTTGCAACCAGCTGAGCCTTATAACGATCAACTGATCCATCAGGTTTGAGCTTGACAGTGTATACCCATTTGCACCCAACAAGAACTTTGTTCCGAGGCAAATCAACAATATCC
This sequence comes from Platanus orientalis, assembly GCA_025762735.1. Taxonomy (NCBI): domain Eukaryota; kingdom Viridiplantae; phylum Streptophyta; class Magnoliopsida; order Proteales; family Platanaceae; genus Platanus; species Platanus orientalis. The sequence goes on along the minus strand of JAOXJP010101895.1, from coordinate 2,824 downwards.
CAAGTGCCATTTTTTTTAAGAGCAACCATTTTTTCCTATATAGCAGTCTTCCACGGTGGTTGAGAAAGGGCGTCTGCAACACTACGAGGCACAGACACAGAAGACAAGACAAGAGCAAAGCAACAATACGAAAAGGATAAGGACTGATAAGACACAAAGTTAGCCAAAGGATATTGGACACAAAATCTAACACCTTTTCTAAGGACTATAAGAAAATCAGAATCATAAAGAGCAAAAGGATTACCTGGATCAGGAGCTTGAGCCGAAGAAACATCTTGGCCAAGAACGAGAGGAACAGTCGACGTGTCTGATTTCTTCTTTCTGGAATAAACTTGAAGAACCTTCTCCCCCTCACCATGAACACTTGAGTCAAAGATAAAAGCTGGAACAGGAAGAGGAGAAGACTTTGCAGAAGAATGCTCCCCCTATGAAGAACTAGAAGAAAAAAAACAGAATTGTTTCATAAAAGGTAACATCTATAAAAACAAACCGTTGCCGAAAAGCAAGATGATAACACTTGTAACCTTTCTAGCTAGGAGCATACCCCAAGAAAATGCATTTAAGAGCTTTAGAATCAAGTTTAAACCGTTGGGATTTATCCACATGTACATAGCAAATGCACCCAAAGACTTTAGGAGTAGGGAACAAGGATGCAGGAGAAGACAAGACCTAAAGGGGTGATTGAAAGTTAAACACACAGTTATGCATTCTATTAATGAGAAAGGCCATTGTCTGAACTGCATCTGACCAGAAGGTTTTGGGAACATTCATAGTGAACAACAAAGCACAAACTATTTCAAGTAAATGCCTATTTTTTCTCTCTGCAACCCCATTTTGTTTTGGTGTACCAGGACATGTTTGATGAAGAATTCCTAACTAGTCAAGGAATGAGGAAAAAGCATGGGATATATATTCACCACCATTATCAGACCACAAAATCTTAATTTTCTTATTGAACTCAGTTTCAACCATCTTATGAAAAGAGACAAAAGAAGAAAAAACATCACTTTTTGATTTTAATAAATAAATTCAAGTAACACAAGAATAGTCATCAACAAAGGTTACAAAATATCTAAACCCAGACAAAGAAACAGTGAAAGCAGGTCCCCATACATCAGAATGAACTATATCAAAAGTACATTCACTTCTATTCAAACTAATTGGATAAGAGGTTCGACAATGTTTGGCATACTCACAAGGAGCGCAATGAAAGATAGAACTACAACTAAAAAATAAACGGAAAAACAATCTTTTTAATGTAAAAAGAGAAGGATGACCTAGACAGTTATGCCACTGAGAAAGCTGTATGGAACTGAGATGGTCATCATTTATTGCAGGAGCTAAGATCTGTTGAACAGGTAATGCAGAATGTGGAGGGATATCCAAGATATATTGGCCGTTGTCCTCATGTCCCCAACCAATCATCATCCTCAAACTCAAGTCCTAAAAGACATAATGACGGAGAAAAAAAGTTATACTGCAATTTAAGGACTTTGTCAAATGACTAACGGATAACAAATTTAAAGTAAACTTGGAAACATGAAGAATGGATGTCAAAGGTAAGGGAGGGGTGACAAGTATGTTCCCATTGTCGGCAATAGTCAAATAAGAACCATCGGCAATACTACCTTATCCTTCCCATAACAAATAGAATAGGAGGAAAAAAGAGAAGACGTACTAGTCATATGGTCAGAGGCACTTGAATCAATAATCCAGGAGTGATCATAAGAAGAGACACTAGCACTAAACGTAGAGGCAAAGGTACCTGAATGAGCAAACGAGGTCTGAGGAGAATATGTGGATGTGTCCAAACTCGACATGAAGCGTCACAGAGCCTCAATCTCATCACAAGAGAATGAGCTGGAAGCAGAATCAGTAGACGGTGCAGATGTAGTATCTGGAGAAATGGAAGTCACAGAATTAACACTTGACCGGCCTCCACAAACAAAACTAGAACCACCACGTCCTCCAGCAAATAAGCCATGTTGAGAACGACTCTGAAACTCCTAGGGACAACCATGTAGGTCCCAACATGTGTCATTTAAATGTCCAAAACCACCACAATGATCACATTTGAATTTATCTCTCATTCCCTGAAAAATTGCCTCGACCATTTCTAAAATTGCCCCGACCACCACCACTACATCCATGGGAGCCACCACGGCCACCACACTGATTAGATGAGAGAATAGCTGATTTTTCTACAGAAGAGAGTAATGTAGGGTTCAACATGACATGCCTACGATCCTCTTCTTCTTGGACATATGAGTAAACTTCACTAAATGACGGGAAGGGATCCTTCCCTAAAATCTGTATGCGAATACCATCATATTCAAAATTGAGACCTGCTAAAAAATCAAACACTCTGCTCTCTTCAACCTTCTTGTGGTATTCAACAACATCTTCAAAACACTTGGGGCGATAACTCTTGTAGTAATCAATTTCTTGCCACATCCATTTAAGTGTAGAATAGTAGGAAGAGAGAGATTTATCACCTTGACGGAAATGAGCCACTTTCTATCGCAGATAATACATCCTGGCTTTATTACCTTTCTTTGAATATGTCTAAATCATGGAGTCCCATATAGCTTTAGCAGTCGGTAGATACATGAAAGTGTTAGAAATCTCAGGCTTCAAGGAATGGAGTAACCAAGATCAAGGTTCAAAATATCGTTATCGCAACTCGTATCGCGGACCCGAGATACAGGTACGTCTCGCGTATCGCAGCTTATCGCGGAGATACGGCATCCGAAATCGAGAGACGGGTGAGATACGGGTCAAATGAAGGAATTTTGATTTGAAACTTTAGGATTTAATAGAATAA
>JAOXJP010101894.1:0-19857 GCA_025762735.1 Platanus orientalis | reverse complement strand
TATTTTTTTTATCCCGCCCCCCCCCCCCCCCCCCCCCCAAACCTTTTTTTTAATAAATTATCTTATAAAAAAAAAAAAAAAAAAAAAAAAAAAATGCCAGCACTGCTTGAGATACAAATCAAGGTGAGGGCATTGAGCTGGGAGATGAGCTGGGTGAGCTTGAGATAAAGCCACCAGAGTTAGAAAGAACGGGGAAAGAGATGGAATAAAGAAATGATATTGGTTTTTTTTTTCTTTTGAGCCTGAGCCAAGACAGAGCTCCGCACCTCAGGCTTGTCACAAGCCTGAGCCGAGCTTGAGATTTTTTTTTTCATGTGACAAGCCTAAGCTGAGGTGGGCAATGCTTGGCTCTTGACGCCTGTAGGGATTAACTCTGTGAGTCCAATCACAATAGGTGATAAAGAACTTAGGGTGTTTTGGTAAATAAATACACAAACTTTTTATTGGGTAAAACAATGGTAGTATGTGATAATGGCTTTAGTTCACATGTAGCACCCAAGCCCAAAGCGGATTTCCTGCAGTGAAAAAGCGTGTTGCGATCCTCTTGCACCAAGTGCCAGATGACATGTGGCAGAAAAAAACGAACAACCAAATCTTGTGCCCAGCGCCTGGTCCAAGAGGGTCGCTGCATGCTTTTTCACTGTAGGAAATCCACTTTGACCCAAGCCCAACTTGTAAAGAAAAAAATGCTAATCTTGACAATTAATTACTGGTATTATCAAAGGTGTTTATACCCAAACACCCTCAAGATGCTTTTTTCTTCCTTGTGCTTGGGCTTGCATGGCTAATCTATCCCTACACAATGAGGAACGTTTTTGTCCGCCTCCCTAAACAAACGCTTGGACCACTGGGCGTCTGGGGGTGGACAGATCAGCACCGAAAAGTGATTTACACTTTTTTTTTTGGGTGGGGGGCACTTATCACTTTTCGGTGCTGACGTGTCCGCCCCCTGATGCCGAGCAGACCAAGCGTTCGTGAAGGGAGGTGGACAAAATCCTTCTCGCTACACAACATGTGATCTACTCTTCTGATGAATAGCTAGAGAGGCCATGTCATCTCTCCACGTGTGCTAAAACAAGGGATTATTTTGTGAAGGGATGTCAATGACCCACAGAAATATTTTCCCTAATTCATTCGTGTTGAAGATATTTGATTATATCCACATCAATAGACTGAGGATTCAATCCAATGATCATATTGCGGACTCCACAATCCTGTGCTTGGAGGAGGCCTAGGGCGGAGGCCCTGTAATTCAACAGGAACGTGGCTTGGCAATTGAATGGTTCAATGGCAAAGAAAACGAGAAAGCAACATAGAAAGTGTTTGTGAGGCTTCATGAACAAGAAATATAAGAAAGGCAGGACCATGTTGCCAAGTTCACAGTTCAGCTTGACTCACAGTTCATACATTGGCTATTCAACAGCAATTGTTCAATTTGTGATACGAACTTGATTCACAGTTCACAGTACTAACTTGTGATCAGAGTTTGCAAGTTTGAATGTTAATATATTCATGAACTTGTTCAACCCATAAAATTAGTTTATTTGCTTTACTAATATAGTTTATTTAAATTGTTTTAACACTAATTACCAATCCATTATACATATCCTTAAGTTAATACTTAAGGGTCCCATGGAGTATATGGTTTGGCGATAATATAATTTTGATTGACAACAATATAGAAGGTAATTGCTAAATCAAAACTTTGGAAGGATGTTTCAGAATCAAAATATTTCAGATAAGCTGGTAAATATAGAGTACAGTCTCAAGTCAAAATAGGAATACAGCCAAAATTGTTAGAACTAACGACCGAGAGATACCTCAGAACAACCATTTTCAATATCTTGATACAATCATCTACAAAAAGGAAGAGATTGAAGAGGATGTTGCCCATAAAACTAGAGCTGGCTGGATGTAAAAGAGAGGTACTTCTAGCGTGGTGTGTAATTAATGACCATGAGATACCTAAGAGTAACAGTTTTGGATATCTTGTTTCAATCACCCACCAAAAGAGAGACTAGAGACTGAAGATGATATTGCCTATAAAACTAGGGTGGGCTGGATGAAGTGGAGAGGTACTTAGGAGAGGTGTGAGTGGCATCCCCGTTAAAATTGAAAAGATATTTTTTAAACAGAGCAAATGTTGTGTGACCAAAATTTATGTAACCACACCACTGGTTGACATGTGGTATGTATAGGGTTAAAAGTGAAAAAAAAAAGTGTTCATTTCAAAAAATACGTGTCTAAAAAGAGGCACTAAATTCAAAAATACATCACGTGTTGCTCTGTGTAGCAGTCACATATGGTCACATTAATTTTGGTCATGAAACATTTGCTCCATTTATAAGCAATTATAAAACTAATCATGTCTAACGGAGCAGAATGTGGGGCATCCAAGAATCATTACAGACATACCAAGAAAAGTGTAATTGAAACAGGGATATTGGTTTTCACAAGAACTCTCAAGAGATTGGGATCTCACTCAACTCCGTACTTCAGCCCAAGCCAGAGAAGCTAATATTAGATGCAACAACTAATGTCCTAAATGGCTAACAAGTTTAAGGATTAGCTGCTGCCAGGGGAAGATAAAAGCTAACACAAAAACACTGACCAACGTAATAAAAATAACACAGGCACGCACACACGCCATATGCTTACTCTGCACATTTCAAACAAAAAATTTAATTGATAAGGTCCCATTGATGTGAAATTACATCTAGAAGATTTTAGTGGCTTATGTCCTATTTTTATTCTTTTTTCTTACTCCAATTAGGTGAGAAAAGAGTTTCCTTACACTACCCATCAGCCAACCCTTCAACAACAGAAAAGATAGGTTGAACACTGCTCAAGGATCTTAAAATAGCCTCTATGAAAACAGTATTATCAGCAAGATTATTTACAAGGATGTAGAGAGTAGATTCACAACATGAAATCAGGGAAAAGACCAGTCATCACAACTTAAGAAGTGATCCCATATCATTTTCAACGTGTCCTGAAGCATCATAGTGACGGGACCTATATCCTCAATCTGATCCTGAAAATTTCAAGAATCCACGGTTATGAAACCAAACATTTTTTTTTTCAAGAGAATGAACAAACTGAAATAAAAACCATGTTCTCTATAGAATCTTAGGAAATGACACCACAGATGCCAGCATGCAAGCATAGTCATGAAACAGATCACATGCGGTGAGATAAGGGAAATTTTGGGCAACCATCCTGATACACAATAGATTGGACAAAAGGGGCCCCAACATGAAAAATGAAAGCCTGAAAAGTAGAAATTCCTCATTTAAGAGTTATGTAAATGGCTGACCAACCCATCAATCTGTTGAAATATATTAAGTATATTAACTCTAACCTCTCCTACAACCTTAGGGTTTTAGGAGAGAGTTAATTGCTTTATTTAAGATGGTATCAGAGAAGGTTTTAAGTAACAAGTTCAAATCTCCCTGTGGAAGCAATTATTCTCCCGGGCTCTTTGTGCACATGTATGCATGTTCCGTGGACTTGCACCTAGCTTCCCCATTTTCATTGTCCAGGAGTGTCCCTCCTGAGGGAGAGTGTTGAAATATATTAAGTACATTAACACTAACCTCTCCTACAACCCCGGGGAGAGAGTTAATTCTTTATTCAAGACAATCCAGTCCACTCTGTGGGACGCTTACTTGTACATTGACAGTAAGACTAGTTTAATCATTTCAAATTTGGGTAGTAGCCAAAACAAGTGGCGACTTAATGAGTGGTCTGGCTTAATGAGATGGTGGGCATGTCTAATGCAGTTGTCATGAAACCTGGTATCCTCAAGTACATAAGGCTTACCTAGATTCAAGTTCATAGACGTAGAAGTCATTCCATCTAGCTGGAAAAGGGTTCCAAGGGAATATATACTCTTAACTTCAAAAGTAGATAAAATGAGCTAAGCATATGCAACATGAATGGGAAGAGGACTTAATAGGATGGAAAAAAGTCCTTGCTGACTGCCATACATATTGCACATGGGCAGGCATTTTTTTTATGCACCATCCAATTATCCTCCAAATTAATCTTCGTTGTTAAAAACCAAATGAATTGGGATGATTTAACCATCTGACTCATATGACATTATTCTGGAGTCTGGCCTGTTCACCATATTTTCTGAACATCCAAAACAGCTCAATAGATCAGATAGTTAGGATCCTCGGATGATATATTTTGTAATCCCCAAATAAAAACAATAAGAGTGTTACAATCATTCATAAGATAAACAGAACTCACCAGCAACTGTGCATTTATTCCTGTCATCTCTCCCCCTTCTGAAGTCCCAAAATAAAACCGATCTGCATCTCTTAACTTGAGCCTAATTGATGAATTTTTAAAAGTTTTACTTTTGGTATGCCAAACACCAAAAACACGGAATCTATCCCCAAAAGATTCCTTCCCCAGAGGCCATCTCAGCCCTCCCTTCACATCTGGATCTATAATTGCAGATGTTATTAGATTTCTGATGCCATGCATCTCATCATCCTGAAAATGATGCATATAGTCAGCTTTGTCAATAACCTTTCTCTTAGGTTTAGCAAGAAAATCTCTAATGAATTAATCCTTTTGTTTTTTATGTACCTTTTCTAAAGTATCCCGAAAATTTTTCCCTTTCTTTTTATCTAATTGGGGAAAGAAGACTATATATGTTAGCAAATACATAGCTTAAATATTTAATCCATGAACTTAAAAGTAACAAAAACTTAGTGGAAAATATCATCATATTTTCCACACACACACACACACACACACAAAATCTTGCAAGAACATAAAGTTTGATAATTCTATCTTATTTTCAGAAAATTTCATGATATTACAAGATATACCAAAGATATGACAGATTCAGCTGCTAAAGAGACACCATATTTAACAATTAATTAAAGTTGAATGCTGACGGAAGTCAACAGAAGAAGAGAACTCACTGTCAGTGCCTTTAATTTCATCTTGGTGGACAGCATCAACCTCAGGTCTAGATCCTTGTCGAGACACGACATGTCTATGACCAGGTTACGCTTTTGGTTTGAGTCAATCTACAAGATATAACACCAAAATGTGAGCTGCATCAAAGTTTGAGCATAGGCCTTTTGTTTTTTTAAATTCTATACGAGACTACATGTAGATAATAAAAGAGGAAACACAAGGAAATTTTAATTTGGGAAAGTCTACTTAACTGAAAGAGCAAGATGAATTAAACCATTTTATAGGAATAAACTCCAATTATTCAAGACCTAACATGTTGAATGGTCCTGGAGATGCCAACACTAGGAATTTCCAATACAGACCATTTGAACTGTGTCAACATACACAACCAAAAACATATAATCTTGGAAACATCATGCTAAAGCAGGCTTTATTATTATACAAATGTTGCCTAGAAATTTCTACTTCTTAGGCAGTGTTTGGATAAAGGCTGTCAATTGGTCCAGGTTGGCACAAAGCCTGATTTGTTTTAAAGTGGATTTCCTGCATTGTCAAAACTTGCAGCAACCCTGAAGCACCAGGGCGCTGGGTGACGTGTCAAAAAAGTGAAAAAACACTCAACACAGGCACACAAGATGTGGTTTTTAACTTTTTTTTGCCACGTGTCACCCAATGCCATGGTGCTTCAGGGCAGCTGCAAGTTATGGCGCTGCAGGAAATCCGCTTTAGATTTGTTTGGCTTGAAGAATGGATGGGATGGGTAAGTTGAACCTTGGCTGGGCCAAGCTCAAGCTTGAGTGACACAAATTATTTTAACTTGAAGTTTGGGCAAAGTTCGGGCTGACTATCTCAGACTGAGTTCAGACTCGAGCTGAATTTGGGCCCAGCTATTGTATTTTGGGCTGGGCTTGGGGTGATCTTAGCCTGACCCAGCCTGGCCTGATTAACAGCCCTAGTTTGGATGCATGTTGTTGTTTGTTTTCCCTAAAATGTTGAATTCACTGACTCCAGACTACATGTAATCAAAAAAAAAAAAAAAAAAAAAGAAGAAAAAAAAAGAATAGAATAAAATAGAATGGCAGTTGCTAGGTATATTAAATTGGGCATTGAAAGCTGTTAGACCAGTGTTCAACACAGCATCCAAACACCACCTAAATTTCCAGAATTGTCATTTCCATGCTCCTGATTTTGAATAAGAACTCTCTGCATTTATCCTGTTAAAATAGAAAATGCTCAATTGTAGAAATGCTTTCAAGGGAATGGGTTCAATGGGAAGACAGAAAAATAGCCAATTACACCATGTCCTCCTAACAAGTAGCGCACATGCAAAGCATTCAAGGTCCACCATTCGATGAGTTCCACCAAAGAGATCACCATGGCCAAACATTGACCCAATAAGATGATCGTAGCCATGTGATACATCATATCATTTTAAATGGTCAGAAACAAGAAGGTGTACAATCCAGGAAAATATCTCTAGCATGGATACTTACAACTAGACTTTTGGACAAGAACGTCTCTTTGGGGGATCCATCTAGTTGTGGTGAAAACCTACCACCTCTGCATCATCTGCAGAGCAGGAGAAATAGTTTTTTTCCATCAGACCCAAGTATTCTTCTTCTTTCCTTCTCTCTTTCTTCACCCCTCCCCCTCCCCCCGCTTTTTTTTTTGTAGTAAACACAATTATTCTTTACTATCGAAAGGACAGCCAAACATAACACATTAATCGTACATACTTGATAGAGGGATATAAAAAACTTGCCTTGTGGAGTTCAAGTTTTCCCTCAATTTCCATTACTTTGCATTTGCATGGCAAGGTTATACCTGGCCGAGATTTGTCAGAAACCTACATGAAATAAAGAAAATTCTGACCAGTGAACAGCCAACTGAATTGAAAAGTAACAACCATTGAGGTGGTAAGCCGAACAAATACCATCAAATAGTAATACTCTTTCTCTTCATCGAAATCAATTCCAATCTTTGGAATGACATCTCTTAGAATGGATTCCATATATGAACTAGGAATACTTGTGTAATATGATCTCTTCACTTGACTTAAAGCAGTTTCAACAGCTGAAGATTGGCTAATAGTGTCTAGCCTAATAAAAAGGCTCCTGCATCATATAAATCTAGGCTTCAGTTAGAGTGGAGAGAGATAATATACTTCTGCTCCTTTTCTTACATAAAACAATTAATGTAATCTTCTTTAGTATGTGGAAATTATCTGCTTCTTTCTCTCTCTCTCAATCATTTGAGACTCAGTTCCAATTGGAACAAAAAAAAAAAAGGGCGGCCCAGTGCACGAGGCTCCCGCTAACGCAGGGTCTGGGGAGGGCAAGATGTACTCAGTTCCAATTGGAACAATTTAAGCTAAATTCAAATAACAAATTCATACAAAAATAAGTAATCTTCTTACAGAAAAACAACAGAAGCCATCAATGACGTCAATAATCAAGCTGATTCTATCAGAAATAATTTAAGAAATAAATAATTGTTTCAAAGTAATATTCTCTAAAAACCAATCCCCGTAAACATGAGTGGACTGAGACAACAGGTAAGGATTTGTCATGCAATGATCTGAAAACTGTCTAGTGTCATATGATATTGGGTTTTAAACATCAATAAGTCAAAACCCTAGGCATTCTGTTTTGGAAGTGTTTCAAGTCTAAGTACTTAAAGAGAAAAAACATCAGTCCTTAGGTGTTTTTCTCAACATGTGCCTCATGTGCAATGAAGTGAGTCGGTTGGAAAAAGTCCTCATGATGGACAACATGATGGCAAGGGGAGCTCAATTGGCTAATAGATGCTACATGTGTAGTGATGCTGAATTGGTTGGGCATCTTTTCCTTCATTGTCCTTTGTCCACCTCAATATGGAGTTTCTTTCTTGCTCGGTTTAGGCAGGTTTTGGTGATGCCTGAATTGGGGTCCTCGATGATTTCTTTATGGGGCGAGGAGCATATTGAGGATAAGTTTTATCAGAGGTAAGGTCCTTTGGGCCAGCACTCCTGCTATAGCATGTTGGACGATGAGTGAAATTCTTGCACCTTCGATGGGATCGAAAAGAAGCCAGAGTTTACGCTTTCTCTTCTGTTTAGACGGACTTCCCACCTCCCCTTGTGTAAGAACATGAAGCCCTTTAAGTGGGTTCTAAAATGGGATAGTTTTGTGTTTATTTAAGTTGCTTGTTCCCTGCTTGACCAGGGCTGTACTTCTAGTGCTTTCCTAGTCCTTTTTTAATAAAATTCTCTCTTTATCTATCCCAAGAAAAGTACAATGAAGTGAGACCCATGTAGGAATGTAAAACTATGAATACGGTATATGTGTAGGGGTATTTCTATCCTAGTATACTTCTACATTCCTACAACTCACCACTGTATAGGGCCTACCTAGGGGAATGGCTACAGAAAAACTCCACATTCTCAGATGATTTTCAACCATCAAATCTGCAGATATTCACCAGAGATTTAATAATATCTTATTAATCATTCCTGTCCAATAAAAAGTGTACCATTAATTATTCAAATGAATAGTGAAGAAATGAATATGGCTGCTGTCGTTCAATCATGTTTATTTTTGGGCCCATTGATCTTAGGTAGTATGCATTAGATATAGGGTCTCAACCTTCTGCAAATCTGTATACCAGCCATGTGGCCACATATTGTGCTTAAGGACTGCCATTTAGAGCCTGATTAGTCAAATTCTATATTTCTCATTATGCTTATTTCTCTCCCCTTCACTTATAAAGTTCCAAGTATCAAAAATCCAGAATTTGATGAAAAATTTTATATGTTTTCCTTGAAGCAATGGCAAAAGAGACTATCAAGTTTTTTATCAATTTCATGCTGCTTCAACAGTCAAGGTATCATAAATATGTATGAATATATAAATAAAACAATAAAAACTCATAGTAACATATATAAGACAAGAGTATGCAATATAAACTGTGCAAGGATTTGAAATCTTACTGATGAAAGAGAACTTTGCCAAATCTAGCCACAAAAGAAGGCTTTACTTCTTCAAATTCTTGGTACTCCAATCCATTCCTTACATTTTGCAAAGATGTAAGTAGGTCTGGTTGTATCTTCTCTGCTATAAACACCCATGGGCTTCCTTTAAAGCTCCTTGTGGTCTTATCAACCTCTAGAAAAGCAACACAATAATTATCCTTAAATTGAATACTTCTCCTCAATAAATGGAACAGATATAAAAAGAAATAAACAAATATCTATAAAATTTGAGTAGAAACCTCTTGGTGGATGGCCACCCACTGGAGTTGGTGTTCTTTCACCCCTTTTCCACTTGAAAGATTCACTGGAAACTGGCTCCAGCCAAACAGAAGCTGGAAATTGATCATCATCTGTCAAACAAACTGTCCACCATCTCGTTATGGCGTTCTCTGCATATAGGAGCTTTCCAATATTGAAAACCTTTTTATCTTTCCTCCTCTCCGAAGTAGACCTGGATGATCTAAGATTCAAATTTCTCTGAAACTGGGGACGAAGCAAATCTGGAGTGGGCAATGGCCTCTCTGAGTCATTTATATGCCTCTTATGTGGTGGGATGTATGCCATCAGGATAACAGGAACTCACAAGATTCAATGCTTTCTTCTAAAAAGGATGACGCAAATGTTTATTTTAACATTAAAATTATAATGAATATCTGTATACAAAATTCATGAGTTTAATGATTAATCTCTGGTAGAAAAAAAAATCTTATATGAAATCATAACCCCAATTTACCCATCCAACAGGATTATTTGGACAAGACAAGCACCAATGACTCATTTGACTATGAAATACATTTTTTAACCAAAGAAACAATAATAATAAAAAAAAGACCAACCAACAACAAAAAAATGTATTAATAGAATCTGTACTGTTGTTTTGGAACGTAATTACATCGTTTTTGGAAAACCCAAATCCGTGATAAGCTCACAAGTCCAAGATACTCTGGAACTAAGCAGATCCTGACTGCAAATGATATGACAAATATTAAAGGACAAACATAGAAACAAGTTATAATGAGAAAGTGAAAGAAAATGAAAAAAAAAAAAACAACGCAAATTATTTGTAAGGATAGGATGAAATCCTGTGAAAATAGGTTATTTCACACATAGTGCAAAGTGGTCAGTGGACATGAAATAGTCTAAAGGGAGAAAGAAATTAAAGTTATCACCCCTTTTCTTAGCTCAGAAGTTAAGAAATAAAGTCACTGAACAAGAAACAGCAATAAAGGTTAAACCAGAACATGAAATATATAGAATTTCAGTGTCTGCTTTTCTGCCATTTAGAATCACTCACTTTAACTCTTTTAAATTATCCAAAAAATCCAATAGCAAGTAAGAGCTTCTTGTTAAGAAACCAAGCTGTTCAGTTTTTGTTTTCCCTTTTAAAAGACAAGAAAAGAAAAAGAACAATAAACAATAAACATAAATTATTTAAACTAGGAATTTTTTTACAAGCCAAACAGGGTTTAATCTAAACAAACATAAAGCCTCTACTTATTTAAACAAGGAATGCTTACAACCCATGAACCCAAACAAGCTTAAAGCTTAGCTGCTACAGTACAGCAGAGGATAGAATCAGTAACTTTCAAATTTTAATAGGACCTTTGATTACAATCTGTTGGACTGCCACCCATTTAACTGTTTACTCAGTTTTGAAAATGACCAAGGAATGGTGACACGTGAATCCCACTAATTTCGAATGCAGCCGATTGTGAGGTGACACATAGAGTAGCAAAGGTGGAAAGACGCAAGGTGAAAACCATTATAGATCGTTGACACATGTCTCGACCATTATGATGGCAAACATGGATCCAAATATGGGAAGATGGCTAGTCGAGGAACGATAAAAGAGGGACACGATAGGCCTCTCCTTCACGACCAACAACAAGATCGGGGAATTGAAAGAATTTACCATTGGACATGATTAATGGCAACTGGAGGAGCAGGCGACATGAAGGGAAATTAGCAGAGTGGAGGAAAATTGTGGTAACTGGTCGAGGTAATATAAATTACGCACCAACAGATGGAAAAAAAAAACCTCAACCAATCAATCAAATGTTTTATCTAGGAGTAGGATTAGGAGAAGTAATTTTGTATCTGTAGTGTAGATCAGTAGCCGTAGTCAATAGCTTGTAGTTTTAATTGTTCAGGTTATGATCAAATTGCTTATTGTTGAGGAAGAGCGTACCGGAGGAGTAATGGCTCTGATTGAATCAAGTAAGACATTTATCTTGTAATTCCTTGTAAGTTACAATTATTAATTTGATTTTCATATATTTCTTTTGAAAGGTGAGTTAAAAGTCCTCTTAATTGGGGCAATTACAAACTTGTCTGACTAGGATAGAGAAAGGAAAATAAAAAATCTCACTAACAATAACATTTGAAGGAAAGAAAGGTCCTGGTAAATCCTTTAAATAGCTTAAGGTTAGATTAAAAAATAGTCATCAAAGACCAGGGCTAGGTCCCAGCCATTGAGTTTTTTATTGGGAATTTAAATTTATTAAATTTCAGACAAAATATACAACCTGATCTATTAAAATTAACTACAAAACTGCAAATTAAACAAACATATGAGAACAAATTGTGTAGCTTTCTAGAAGAGGCGGCGCTTAAGAAAATGCATACCAAGCAAATCGTTGGGTTTCTCTGCAAGTCGGTAGAAATGCAGAAGCTGCGACCGTGGCCAAATGCTAACATATATGGTGCGTATCAGTGAATGAACTTTGTCATTAAGCAATGTATCGATACTAAAATACCCACCTCCATAAGTGGCTTTGTCATTAAGCAATGTTATCTGTCAATACGAAATATACCCTCCTCCATAGTATCCTCTTTATTCTTCCTAGCACATCTCCGTAGACGATTCGAACTGCAGACGATAATGGAGATTTTTTTTTTTTTTTTTTCTTTTTTCTCCTTTCTTTTTAGGCCAAGAGGAAGAATAAAAAGGGTAGTAGCTGGCGATGGATCGTTGGGCGGATGGACCAGTAACAGCGAAAAAGGTATTATTTTTTTAACAGCCAAGCTTCTGCAACTCGAATCAAACCCAGTAGTTGATACTTGTTTCTTACCCCAATCGGAGCTCCAATTTCTTTCCTTCTACTCTGATAACGCCTTCAACCTCCAGCTTCCTTTCAACCAGAATTTATTGATATCACTATTTGCAGGTCGGTTATACTTGTGAGATTATTGAGCAAATCGATTGAAAGTTTGCATTTTTTTTTTTTCTGCAAATCGATGAGGAAATGTTGACACCATCTCCGTGACCGTGAGGGTCGAGAGTTCCATAACAACAACAAAAGTGTCGCAGTACAGAATTTCTGATCCTCTGTGTGAGACCGTGTTTCAAAATATATGTTAGCATCTTTGGATTGTTTTATGCTTTGAACCCTGTGTACGCCACATGTTAGCACATGGTAATCGCGACATGGTCACAGTACAAGCCGCGACCATGGAGGATCTGAGTGGGGTTGAACGCCATCAATCTTCTCCACCCTTTTCTTTTGTTCGTTGGTATCTACCACAAACAATAGAGCTGCTGGAGTAATTCAAGCTCTTCTATGTATAGGTTTCAGTAGGGGTGTCAACGAGTCTAGATTTGCCGAGCTCAGCTCAGGCTTGTCATATAAGGGATTTCAAGTTTTCAAAAGCTAATTTCTTCTCTCTGGTGTAATTGTGAACCATGGTATGCTTTGGGTAATGCTCTATTTCTATACAAACTTGGTGGATGCTGTATTTCTCATTGCAACAGTGGGGCGACTTTCTGATTCTTACTGTATGATTATTCTAATAAATCTAATTGAATACTGATGTAAATCTTGTTCTCCTTCCAAAAAGTGAAAAATCCCCAAAAGTTTAAATCACTTTTTCGTTGACGATATGTTGGTCCCTAATATCATTCTTACCTTATTCTGATTTTAGGGTTTGAATCGTCATGGTTATTATAATAATAATAATAATTATTATTTTATGTTCACTTCAATGTGACAGTGTGCACACAAAAACCATGCAATAATGCATGTGCAGGGGTTAGGAACACTCACATCAATTATTGTTATTGTTATTATTTAGCTCTTTTTATTTTCTTGTTGAACTCAAGTGATACATCAAATCTGTTGGAAATAAGAGTTTCAATAATCTTTTTTACCCTCAAGATATGGTGCACCCCTCAAAGTGCGTCTAAAGTGTCCCCTGCATGTAAGGGGGACACATCACATCAAAAAGTGATTTACACTCCTCCCTAAAAAAAAAGAAGAAAGTATAAATCACTTTTCGACGTGATGTATCCCCCCTACATGTGGGGACGTTAGGGACACTTTAGGGGGTGCACCAATCCCAACGAGTCAAAGTCAAGTATTTCAATTTAATAAAATCAATAATTAAGCCAACTGAATCAAAGATGTGCCATTATCATGTTTCTTGAAGATAGTCGATGCCTCCCATTTGATTGTTCAAGGGCAATCAAGGGAGCATGTCAAGCTACCTCTGGGATATAACCAAGCTTGGATTGAACTTTTTGTCTCTCAAAGCGCTTCCATTACATGGCAATAAACATATAATATCTCCATTATAAACTTATTGCTCTTTAGAGTCAGGTGTTCAAAATATACATGAAACTTGTCCAAATTTTCTACAAAATGTGGTAGAGTCCCCCCTTATCTAGTTGATTACCATATATGAAAGTCGAGTCAAGAAGACAAGGGTAACACCTTCAATCGAATGGAGGCTCTCCTACAAGAGCACACTTAGATTGGAGTGGTTTTGAATCCATGGATGCAAAACAAAACTCCCCAAGTGAATTGTTGATCCAAAGGCTCTAAAGGGATTAGTGTTCTACAACACATACCCAAGACAAAAAGAAATAATGAGGAAGAAAGGTTTTATTTAATGACTGTCTTCTCCTTTTTCTCGTTCTCTTTTCTTTTCTCTGTTTTCCCAATTTGTTTAACACGTAGCCAGATTGGGTTTGAAACCCATTTTTACCGTTTTATAGGAGGTGGGATTTCGCCCACCAAGTTAATGACTGCACACGGTCTGCGCATATGTAGCACTAGACATGTGTGTGTTAAAAATGTGATTTACATTTTTTGGGGGTGGTTATCACTTTTTTGACACCATGTGTCCGATGCTACATATGCAGGGATCGTGAGCATTCGTTAAGGTGGTGGACAAAATCCACCGGGTTTTTATAGTGATGATGAGTTGCAATCCCATCTCACCAACTATTTCATACGTGTCCAATATTTAGGGGACAATAATCAGGGCCATATTCATGACTAGACTTTTCCCAAGACAAGTTGATGGGCTCAACTATGGTTTGACTTGCTTTACAAACCTCCTTTTGATATTATTCTTATTATTGGGCCCATTTGCGAATGATCCTAGTTACAAATCCAACCTCATTCATGAATCCAAAACTTACTTGTGAATCTGGCTCATTCTTGACTGAACATGTAATATGGGTAATAAGTGAGGTCCCATGTGCATGTGGATGACTTTGGAACCAACATCTTATGTGACAGGTTGATTTCCTCTGAGAATCAGTGGATTATCCTGGAACTAAAATTTTAGTGACAAACCCAACTTACTACACGTACAATCCTCTTGATAGGGTTTACTCAACTTGAAGCCTAACATTTTAAGATCTTTATGTTATCATGGATTTGTTGAGTGCTTTAGAGACAACCTGAATCTCATAAGAAGTGACCAGCTTCCACACTTCAAAAGATGAGTCTTATATTTGACATACTAGTACTTAGATTTAGGGTATATCAATCTCATATAGAGAACCAACATGAGCATCCTTTCATCCCAACCATAGAGTTTACTAGAAACTCATTAAGAGAACTTAATTCTCATTTTCTCGTCCACAGTTCTAAACTACGGACTTAAATGCTTCTCATCTGCAAGATAACGAATTATGGGTTGCTATAGGAACAAACTTATTTAATTAAATAAACATTTTTGTTTTCTAACAATACACGGTTTGTTTTTCCATTGAACTTTTAGGCAGTCAAGTTGGTTTCTCATTAAACTTGAACAACTAGGTTGGGTGTCTACCATTACTGCCTATAGGTTTAATAATCCCATTCTTGTAGACATATCGGAGGTTAACTCATTTCTAAGGCCTTTCAATAAAGGATCTTCCAAATTCTCACTAGACTTCATATGTTGTATGACTATATTTCCATTGGTTATCAAATCCCTCACATGATTATACTTCAGCCATATTGTCTGGAGCTTTCCATTGTAGTTCTCATTATAAGCTTTTAGCAGAGTTGCTTGATTGTCACAATATATGGTTATAAGAGGAATCAACTTGGTCTATATTAGTATGTTTACCAATACATTTCTTAACCACTCTACTTCCACTTCGGCTAATTAAAGCACAACAAACTCTAATTCCATTGTGGATGAGTTAAACATGTTTGTCTCTTTGATTTCTAGGAGATTGTCTTGTCAGGGTATAAATTTAGCCTACTATAGATTTAGAATCATTCAAATCTAAATTTGAATTTGTTTCGTTGTGTCCTTCAACACAATATGAATCATTCTATAAAGAATCTCATAGTTCATCATACCCTTCAAACACCTCAAAACCATGAATAAAGCACTCCAGTGCCGTTACATGGAAGACTTATATACTTATTCAATATTCCTACTATAAAGGCAATGTTTGGCCTAGTGCAATACATGACATATATTAAGCAGCTAACAATCTATGAATATTTATATTGAGAAACATAATCCTTATTCTTTGTCAATTTAACATTAATGTTAATAGGTGTGGATGCTGGAGTACATTTGTGCATGTCCAATCTTTTGGGATCTTTCTCAATGTACCCATATCATGTGATAACCATAGTTTTGAGAACTAGACTATTCATAGAACAATTAAAACAAACGATTCAAGTTAAATTAGGTCCGACCATTGATTTATATGATCAGACAACACTTCACATAAACATAGTAAAATATAATAAAATACCCAAGATGTAAGAATTTTAAGTAATGACACAACTCTCTAGAATCCTAGCTTAACAAAGAACGTAAATAAAGTTCACTTTTTGTAAGAAAAAATCCGAACATATCAACTAGTCTGCCTTGTTGGCTGGTAATGAGAAAAAGAAAATACGCTGAAGATGACAGGGTTGAGAGTATGCTTAAGGGTTTGATTTGATGGGGTATTTTGTTGTTTTTCTGCTAGTGGATTTGGGGAGAGAAAAAGGTAAATGGCCTTCAACTTCATTTCTACAAAAACTACCCTATTCCATAGCTGATAGTAAGGCAAGAAATGAGACCAAATATGATGAAGGATACCACTACAACTGCTACACTACTAAAACTATCATTCTATGATTTCCAAATTAATGTACCCTCTCTCTCTCTTAAAGGACCTAAAATAACAATTCCAGCATTCTTTTGTTAAGCTGTTTTTTTTCCTAGCTTTCCACTAATAGTTTTACTTAAATCTTTTTTTTTCACCTACTTTTACAACTTAATTTGGATTTATTTTCTTTACTACTCTAGCTTTGGTGAAAAATATATGAGCTATGAATATTTTGTATTCCAAAAATTTATACAAAAGTTAGAAATGTGTATACTTTTTTAGTTGCTTCTAATCACAAGCCCTGAAACATAACAGTCACTATACCTTTTTTTTTTTTTTTTTTGCAAGATTGTAAACTGTGATGGTTCAGTCTTCTTTGACATTTAGATAATCTAATGGTAGAAATTTGTTTTTAAAAGAATTTCCAAATCCAAAAGCTCAACAACATCAACAGGATCGAGAACTCTATAAAGTTGCATCTACTCATACAAAATAAAAACAAAAGAAACAACTTACTTGAGGTTGTGGTCAGTGGATTGGTTGAGATGCCGTTACTCTCTTCCTCCTCCCTTCCTCCTTTAGTCTCTTCTCCCTTCTTCCACATCATTTTCTACTTCAAAGTTAAATCCAATCTTCATATAATAATATTTTCTTCACCTCTATTTTTCGTAAACTCACTTTTTCATAGATAAAAATCAAGGTTTAAGCCTTGAAATGTGTTTGAGTTGGGAAATGACATGGATAATTAAAGGAAGTGGAAACGTTTGGGTAACTTGGGAATTGAGATTAATAGTTGCATTGTTTGGGAAACATGGGAATTAAGATTGATAATAAAAAGAGAGAAGATAAAGCTTAAGTTTCCAATCTTGCTAGTATAAACTGAACAATAATCAAATATCAAACTGAAGTTGAAGGTTTAATACAAAGTTCTAAGTTCAATAAAGAATTATGACTTTACAATTCGGAGTTCACTACTAAATACCGAATAATAATCAATGTCCAAATAAGTAATTCAATATGGAGTTCAAACATTATAAGTTTAATGATATGTTTGTTTCAAAAGATCTAATGTTCAATGATTCAGAGTATTCAGAGTTCAATTTTTAAAGGTCCGAAGTTCACAGGGTTCAAAGTGTTCAAAGTTTGATATTCAAAGTGTTCGGAATTCGATAATTCAAGGTATTCAAAGTTTGATATTCGAAAGGTTTAATGTTCAATGCTCCAATGGTTCAATGTAAAGTAATCGTATGCTCTAATCAACCCTACGGTAGGGTTTTGATCTCGTGTCAAACCTCACGAGTAGAGCCAATGTTCTTGTTATAACCTCAAGGGTAGGATCTTGATCTTTTGTTTAATCCCCAGAAGTAGGGTCAATGTCTGTGAACCAAAGAGCATGTTTGGAGTACTTTCTCACACTTAGCCTTGTGAGTAGTCTTAAAGAGTTAAAGATGCACTTAACCTGATTTTAAGGCCCATATAATCGGTGGTCACATTATGGGGCTCAAAGTGGGTCAAAGGTTTAGAGTTCAATAGGGTTCACATCAATAAGTTTAAAGGTTCACATAGTTTCAATAATCAAAATATTTATATAATGCATAAAATAAAGTTAGGCATAACATTGCCATGATTTAATCATTTCAAAGGCATATGATTTACTTAGATTTAATGTTAGTATATGATTCAATATTCATATGACCCAAGTCCCAATAATTTACTAATATTTCACATAAGATCAACGATTCAAAGTATGTAACATGATTCGATAGTCTACATAGTTCATATAATCATATTGGAAGCATAGAGTTCATTAGAATCAATGAGTTCAATACAAATTTACAAAAATCAGAAGTTCAAATGATTTTCCAATTAATCTAATTGTAGAGACCATCCAAATATTACTTTTAGTGCCTCAAAAAAGAACAAAGGAAAGATTACTTATCAAATTGATCAATAATTGTATAGATTTTGAAGGATTCACATTTTCACACAGATTTTCAAAGATTCACATGAAAAAAATCCAGATTTCACACGATCTAAAGGATT
Organism: Platanus orientalis; assembly: GCA_025762735.1. Taxonomy (NCBI): domain Eukaryota; kingdom Viridiplantae; phylum Streptophyta; class Magnoliopsida; order Proteales; family Platanaceae; genus Platanus; species Platanus orientalis. The sequence continues at coordinate 1,534 of JAOXJP010101894.1, read as the reverse complement.
TTACGAAGGAAATTAGTCCACACAATATTTAAGAACAATAATCTTTCACAAAATAGGTGTAGATCTAAAGATAAAAAATTTCAATGGTTCAAAGCATAGATCTATAAAATTTTCAGAGATTCTAATAAAAAATGGGTTTTACCAAGCATAAAGAGCAAAATACTTACTAAACAAGCTATGATTCATAGATCTAGCAGGGCTTAAAAAAATTTCTAATAATCTCAAGGGATTCCATGGATAACATCACATAATATAAAAATCGAAAGAGGAAAATACATTACATCACCCATAATAAACAATATTACTTACAATCTTTCTAAATCCATGTTTCTTATCCAAACTTCTTCGCTTCAATGTCTCAAATTAACCTCCTCTATAAAATTAGTGTAGATATAACATCAAATCAATGAAACTAAGTATTTCATAGAGAGAAATAACCAATTCTAGCAAAAAATTCCTAAGAATTGGTTGAACTTACCAAATTGGGAAATAGTTTCTCCTTTTTCCCATATCTCCCAATTCTTTCTCTCTTCTTTTCTATGTTCCAAGAGGCCTAATAGACCCAAATAAGGTCACAATATGATTATAATTCATCACAAACAAGATCCCACTCTTGTGGGGGTCGAATAGAAATAAGTCACGTAATTCACTATTTTCATGACTTGGGTCATAACATAGGTCACAATTATGATTGGTCATAGGGTTTCTGACAGGTCATGGAGTTTGTGATTGGTCACAAGCATGTTTGAGTGACACCTAAGATCCGTGCCTCTTGTATGTGATTGGTCACACCACCAGGGAGTTTTGTAATCGGTTACGGGGTTTGTGACCAGTCACGACTTAAATTTGCTAAATTCTTTGGTTTCTTCAACTTGGGTCTCCAAAGCCCAACCTAAGTGGTCCAATGGTACTCCAACTCATCCTAAACCATGTCTAAGTTACTTGATCATTGAGGATGGTCCTTGTCCTCGAAATTACAAAAAAAGTTCAAATTTGACCTAAATTGTCGGGTTCAAATTTTTGTAAACTTTCCTACTAATTTAGGTGCAGGGTATTACACTTTAACTACCAATCTTTCTTTGAACTTTTCAACTGAGTCATCTACTCTAAGTTTTCTTAAAAAAAAACCCACTTGTAGCCAATGGGTTTACAACCCTAAGGAAGATCCATTAGAACCTATGTTTGGTTGGACATGATTGAGTGCATCTCATCATCTATTGCTTCTTTCCAGAAGACACCATCATGCAATGACATTTCTTCTTTGTATGACAATGGATCTCCTTCTACTAGACATATAATATAATCATGACCAAATTATGCTTTCTTTCAATGGCACTCTTCCGATGTTCCACTTGCTTTGAATCCTCGGGTTTCCTCTTGTTTTGGATTTAGGCTTTTTTACCCTACTATTTTTTGACTTTTCTTAATTGCAAATATATTCTTAAGGAAATCAGAATTAGTGGTTCAATCATTGTGTGAGAGGGAAAGTGTCTCATGATTGAGAAATTGGTAAGTCTTACTCGTCATTGGGTAT
>JAOXJP010101883.1:0-14370 GCA_025762735.1 Platanus orientalis | reverse complement strand
CCGATTCCTAAACCGACATTCCCTACATGATCCTCATTTAACAATTTTTGAAAATAGCTCCTCCACCTTTCTTTAATTTCTTCATCTTTTACTAAGACTCTCTGATCCTCACTTTTAATGCATCTAACATGGTCTAGGTCTCTACATTTCAAATCATGAAATTTAAGAAAATAAAAGGTTCTTTAATGGAGGTTTAATTAAAAACAACAAGGAATCTTTAGAAATTGAGGGAGAAGGAAGAAGAGAATCAGAGGGGTGTTTGTGGGGATTTTAAGGGGATCCATAAGGGATCAAAACCCTTAAATAAAGATAGGAGAAAGAGAACTTTTGGAGGGTATGATTTTATGATTTATGTACTAGAAAGTTTGAAGGTGATAGGATCAATAGTAACATAACAGAATCTGAAAATTGGCATGTAAAAACAAAGGATCTGTTAAAATCAATGAAGGAATAATTTTACCTGATCAATATACCTATAGTATAATCTGCAATTTTACCAAGAATAGTGTATGAAGCTCCAATCGTGTGGATAGGGATCTGAACTCTGCAGGTTAAATATGTCAGCACTTAACGAAATGGGTACTTAGAAGAAGAAGACATAGAAGATAAAGACAGAAGTAGGAGATAATAAAAGTAGAAGAGAGGGTTAGAAAAGAAGAATAAGAAGGATTAGAAGAATGAAGAAGAGGCATGAGTAGAGACCCGTGTACCTCATGGCAACACCTAGGAAGAGCTGGGAGAAGAGAAAAAGAAGTAGAAAGGAAGGGGAGCTTATGTGAGGCGTCAACCCTTGAAGAGGGATAAACCAGGCCTGCGGCCTCCTTGGTAATACCACCCAATTAATCAAACTTTTCAAATAATCTTGACCGAATTTTTATTGCATGGTAGATTCCTTTAAATAGGCTTACATCCTAAGAGATTTAGAACTTTCTAAAACAAACTTGCTACCTAAGAAATACTAAAATCAAAACTTGCTAAAAACATTAACTTTTAAAATCCTAAACTACTAAAATTATTGAACAAGTCTCACCAAACCCAAGACTAGCTAAAAACACAAATTTCCTAAATCTTAAAACTACCAAAAGCTAAGGAATATAGGGCTATCATCCAGCCAACTAGTGGGCCCCAATGTTGACTTTGGGGTACACTAGAAGACAAAATAGCTGGCTGTTGTCCAGCCACTTTGGGGGGCCCATTGGCAGCCCACTAAAAATAATAAAAAAGCCCATAATTTTCCCTAAATTACAATCAACTCTACCCCTTAGCAAACATGCCTTATTACAAAAGTAACCCCCCTTACAAACTTCTAAATAAACCCACATAACATATATATTTAAATCTGTCTCTCTTGTGGGGTGGCACATACATAAGTCTCTGTGTTGTCTGCATCACATACTGTATTTTATACGATACCATATAGTATAGTCACTTAAAAGAGATACATATACTACCATGTAGAGAGACCTAACCTCTCACATACGATTCTCCCCAGATTCATATATTCTTCTTCTTCTTCTTCTTCTTCTTCTTCTTCTTCAGTGACCTAAAAGGGATATATATACTACCATATAGAGAGACCTAATCTCTCACATATGATTCCCCCCAGATTAGTATATTCTTCTTCTTCTTTAATAGGATATAATTTATGGAAATTTTTTGTATGATCAGTTTTTGAATCAGAGCATGGAACCGATTTTCTAAGGGATTTTCTGTCAAAATTAGCAGAAAATCCAGATTTTAGTTTTTTTATTTTTTATTTTTTATTTCAATCGATAAGAGTGTTTTCTGCAAGTTAGTTGGTAAGGAATGGGTCGTTTTTTATCATAGGTGACTCTGAGTTTTTGTCTCATGTTAATTGGATACATATTGAAACTTCCATGTTGATTTCATAGTTAACACCCTATATAGAAAATTGTGTTTGGTGCTCTTTTTGATCGATGTTGCTGTTTTGGGGTTCCTATCATCTCTTATTGCATTGTGTGTGCTGTCTCTCATCCTTCAGAAAGCTTGATTATATATATTGAAGCATCTTGGTGATTTGTCACATGTTTTCGGGCTTGTTGATCAAGACGTGTGGGATGTGGTAAATTCAGTCAGCATATCTCTTGCCTTAACTTTTCAGCAGTGAATGTGTTCAGCAGTGAGGATGTGTTTCTCTTGTGTGTTCGAAATTGATATGGACTGGTGAGAGTCCTTGTGTCAGCAATTTGTTATTGGACTGGTGATAATCCGTCGTATTTCTCTTCATTAGTTGCTGGCCTAGTTGTACTCCAGCCCTATATTTTGTGTGAAATTTATTGCTTGTGGCCTGAAATATATCTGCACTCATATTACTGGAGATCCATCTCAACTCCAGATCACAACTGTGAAGTTTGATGGCAACAATTGCCTCACATGGTCTAAATCAGTTCTCATTTATACACAAGGGAAAGATAAAGAAGATTATCTTACCAGAGAAGTTGAGATCCCTCGAAGGAGTGATCCTCACTATTGAAAATGGAAGATAGAAAACACCACTGTCATAGGTTGGCTATTAAACTCCATGAAGGCTGAAATCAACGAAAATTACTTGTTCTTAGAGACTACCCATTAGATTTGGGTTTTTTATCTCAAACGTACTCAGAAATTTGACACACTACAAAGGTCTACAAACTGAGGCAAAGAATTTCACAGTTCAAACAAGGAGATCAGCTCCTTGCAATCTATTATTCCTCTCTAAGAAAAATGTGGGAAGAACCAGAACATTATACAACATATCGTCCATCCTATGTGAAGGATGCTACTGCATACAAGAAGCATGTTGAGGAGATCCAAATCTTTGAATTCTTAGCTGGTTAAATTCAAAGTATGAATAGGTTAGGGTTCAAATTCTTTGAAAAGAACCTTTACCTTCTCTAAATGGTCTACTCATATATTAATAGGGAGGAAAGGAGACGAGGAGTCATGAATATACCAACCTTAGTGGAGAAATCAGCACTTGTATCTACCTCTCATAGAGGAGGCCGTGGTGGCAATACTATGCGTGGTCATGATGGAAGGTTTAGTAGTATGTTTGATGATAGAGACAAGCTCAAATGTGAGCATTGTGATCGGTCCAACTAAACCAAAGAACAATGTTGGGATCTCCATGGATGCCCCCAAGACCAACCTCTATGTCCTTTTTAGCTGGGTGGTTCTAGTAGCGGTAGAGGAGATGGCTAGTTTGGCGGTAGCAGACCTAGTGTACATTTAGTACCATCCACATCTTTAGAGCTCGCTCCTACAACTCCCATGCCTTCTGGCTCTTCTCGTGGTGGTTTATCTCAGGAGGAGATTGAGGCCTTCCAAAATTTTGTCTCTTAGCTCGAGCCTCCTTCGGCTGCTCCTGCATCGTCTTTTGCTCATTCAGGTATATTTGTATTAGCTTTATCCGCATTTGTTCCTACTTTTGAAGAGATGGTATTTATTATTAAGTCCTATAGAAGTCTACAAGGACAGAACTGTCTACTATGTATACATACAAGGGTATAGTAGGCATTCTACCACAACCCTAATATAAATAGTGAAATAAGACATATGTATGAGTACTACTTCTTCCTTCAACATTTTCTCTTATTTATCTTCTTCTCTTTCTTTTCATTATAGATTTCATATTGGTATCAGAGTTAACTAGGGAACCAATTGTTGCTTGAAGCCCAACGAAGAGAGAAAAGAACCAGGGTTGACGTCAATAGGTTGTATAGTGTCAGAACCCTAAAAGTTCCATGGTTCGGTGAAGGATTGTCTCTCCTAATTTGTGAGCATTTTTTCATAATTTTTTGGTGATCAGAAGTATGTTTTTCGAAGGATTTTTGAAAAGAAATTCAAAATAACTAATATGAGAAAAACGATCGATTCAATCGGTCTACTGTTTTTTGTGATGGTTGGAGGTGAATGGCTGGATCGTTTTTTTTTTTTTTTGTTTTTTTTTTTTTTTTTTTTTTTTTTTTTTTTTTTTTTTTTTTTTTTTGCAGGGTACACGAGTTTTTGTTTCATTTAATTTCTTTGAGTATCAAAGTTGTTGTGAACAATTTTTTGTGCCTATTTTACTGCCTAGGTTGTTATTGCAATTTTTTGTTGATTTTTTTGTTTGAAAAACCCTATTGGTGATTAGATAAGATGGCTAATGCATGGGGTCATATTTCTAGTTGTTGGAATCTATGAATGATCTCGGCTGTTGTGTTTGAGACTAATTAGTGTGTGTTAGGGTCTGCTTGATCCATTGTATAAGGCCTAAAGAGCATGCGTAGTGTGTTTTGTTGTGGACTTGTGTAGGTGATGAGGACATTAGTCCTAGGATGCGTCTTAGGCAGTACTAGCATAGGAGAGATTTATTGCCCATATGATTTTATTAGACATGTGGGTCCCACATGTTTTGGATGGGCCCTTGCGTGCCATATGTCTTATTTTTGTTGGGTGTTATTTGGGTTATGTTAGAGAGATGTTTGATACCCTTTATTATGGTTATCTTATGTTTTGGGGGGGCTACTTTTGTAATTTTCAGATTTGGGGACAAAAAAGGTATTTTAAATATTGTTTTTTGGCATAATAGGAAGCCCTTTTAAGAGTTGGTCGAGTATGCCTATTATTAGTGATTTCTTTTTATTTCTTTCTCTTTATTTTCGAAATTGTCTTTTACGAGTTATTTGCTAGCTTGTACCTATCCTAAGAGGGCAACTTGTGGGCTATAAAATAGACCCATCCCCTCTCAGTTTTTGCATTGAAGATTGAATAAAGATTTCTGGTATTTTGTGCTTGAACGCATGGAGTGCTCTCTCTCTCTCTAAGATTCCCCTCTCCTAAACCCTAAGTGGGGTTGCTTAGATTGGAAGTTGGCGATTTCTTCCAAGGGGTATTTTTTCTTTCTCCATCTCTTAATCTTCTTTCTTTTTATTTTATCTGTTTTTTTCTTTGAATAGTTTGCTGTCCACAGTCAAAATCCACCTCCCTAAGCCTTTTACCACCTCCATCTTCATTTCTTTTACTCCATAGCCTTCTCTATACCAACCAGCCACCCCTAACCTCATTTCCCTTGCCTTATTTCTTCACCAACAACCATACCCTTCATTCATACCATTCGGACATACTTCAAATCCCAGAAAAGTTCTTGGAGGTTTACAGGGAAACCCATACAATCTTGCTGTCAGAATTTTCCAGCATTCGATTACTTGGGTTTTCAACTTAGAATCACCTTGCTCCTATGATATACCATTCAGATACCAAAGGGAATCCTCTCATCAAGTTTTGCTCTACCTATAAACAAGAGTATATGGAGCTATGCACAGAATTGTGAAGACCAAGTGTTTGATAACTTGTTCAAGTGAAGCCTTTCAACTTGTACTGCACCAAATTTGGTATCAGAGCCAGGTTCCAACTACTTCTATTCAGTTGGAGTCCTTGGAAAGTTCAGATAACCTAGTACATCAGATTACACAACTTCTAGTGTGAGATTACTTCCCGTGGGCATACTTTATCATAGCAGTTTTGGGGCTGAATGTGCTCATCTCTAACCATATTATTGCTCTTTTGAGACTGCTCTTGGAACCATGATCTTCTACACCTACAACAATGGTACTTGGGATAGGTTGGGAATCATATCAACTATTCTATGTTGATGCTTACTGTTGCTGATTGTCACTACTGTTCTTGAGGATTTTCTGAGTTAAAGACGTAATCTCCTTGGGTGCCTACTGCTGCTGCCCACCGCTGAGCTTACACGAGTGCCTTTACTGTTGCTACTGCTATGTCTACTGCAAGGCCGACTGCTGTGCCTTCTACAAGTGATCACTTGCTGCCCCTGCTGTAAGGCCGACTGCTGTTTGAATCGTGCTTCCTGCTTGCTAGACTGCATGTTAGGGTGTCCTAACACTTTGAGGTGACATCTATCCTATTCTTCTACTATCCCACCTACTTCCCTGCTGATGCCTACTTTGTTTCCTACTTCTTTAGCTTGAAAACTTGTTGCACCTGTTATCCTCACTTCCTATATGGTTTGAGTCATTATATACCGTTCTGAGACCATTTTGGACCTCTTAACTAAAGAAACAAATGCCCCATATTTGTTGCCTTATTGTTTCCAGCCCTATGACTAGGCCCAATACATGAATTGTGGACTGATTTGAGAATTAGTAAAGCTGAAAATTGCATTACTAATTCTTACTTGATTCAGTGGTTCTATTTTGGCCTTAAGTTAATCTATAACTTGGTACTTACTGAAATTAGTATGTACTTGATTCGAGGGTAGGAATCCTGTTTCTTTTGCTTACTTGTCTTAAGATAATTGTTGTACATCTCCTCTCCATTATTACATCATATATTGACCTGTTTTCATCTTAGGTGCTTATTAGGATCATTGGATTATTGTTTCAATGCATGCTTGCTTCATAACATCATTCTTTAGGTTAGGATTTGGCCCAAACCTAAGAACTGTTGTATGCCCCTAAGATCAGGAACTGACTATCATCCAAAAATGACTACTGGAAGCTTTAATTTAGAACAAATCCTCCAAGCCCTAAGTGATAAGATGGATACCATGCAAACTCAACTTAAACACTTGAATCAATCATCTAAGGAAGTTACACAAAGGCTAGACACTCTAGAAAACCTTAGGACTAAGGGTTCAATTGATGAAGAGAATGCTAGAGGTCGAAACACAGAAACTAACCAAGAAAAAACTACTCATAGGAATAACGGTGGGACCCCTATTGGATGCTTTAATCAAGGGGACCTAGAAGATGTAGTCATGCAATCTATGAAGATTGAGGCATCTCGGTTTGATAGAAAATTGGATCCAAAAACATTTCTTGATTGGTTGTCAGACATGGATTTCTATTTTGAGTGGTATAACTTGTGTGATGTTGGGAATGTCAAGTTTGCCAAGATGAAACTAGTTGGACAGGCTGGACTTCATTGTACTAATATTGAAAGACAAAGGAAACATAGATGTCAAGAACCAATTAAGACTTGGGAAGACATGAAAGATAAATCAAAAGAAAAATATCTACCCATGTCCTACCATTCCGAGCACTGGACCAATGGAATACTCTTCGACAAGGGAACATGTCCGTAGGTTCATGTTAGGACTATGACCTGAGTTTAGAAAAGAATTAACTCCCAACCAACATGCTAACTTGAGTAAAACCTATAAGCTAGTGCAAGAGTTTGAGAGATATGTGAGGCCACAAGCCCCACGTCCTTATGATTCCTTTAGATCTAGCACTAGGCCTAAGGTAATACCTGAGATTACACAAAGGAGTTCAGTGTCCAAGCAAGAGAAATAGTTTGTATTTAGACGACACAAAAGGAGCTGACTCAACTCCTGGAGAAGAAAAAAGTCATGAACCTGAGGATGAGAATTTAGATGGAGATGATGGATATCTGGCCTATCTGGATGAGGCTACTGAGTATCCATTTGATCATCATGAGGTCTCACTATGGGTTGTTAGGTGTGTATTGGCAACACTTAAGCAAGAGGATGACTAGTATAGGACTAATATGTTCTATACCTATGTCAAATCTGGTGAAAAGACCTAGAAGCTTATTGTGGACAATGGAAGCTGCACTAATGTAGTATCCACTAGTACTATTGAGAGATTAAGACTTAAACCAATACCCCATCCTCGTCCCTACAAAGTAACATAGGTGAATGCTACATCCATCCCAATATCCCATAGGGGTTAGGTACATATTGAGTTATATTCTTACAAGGACATTATATGGTGTGATATAGTCATTATGGATGTGGGACATGTCATACTGGGGAGACCCTAGCTATATGACTACGATGTCACATTGTATGACAGATCCAATATATGTGCATTTAAGTTTCAGGGCAAGAAAATAAAATTGGCTATTAGGCAACCCAAAGATAACCGTGAGGTAAAAGAAAAAGTTTAAAAAGGTAAAAATGTGAAAGACAACAAATCAAAGGGTCTTCACATTATAAGAGCTAAAAAGTTTGAACAAGAGTGATGCGGACAACATTATGCAACTTATATATGTGCCACCACACAAGAGAACAAGGTTCAAGTCTTGTGTTATATATGGGTTGTTTTAATTATTTAAGGGGTGGATTATTTTTGTAATAAGGCCAAAAGTGTCATCATTAGTTTAGTTTTTGGAGGTTTTTAGTTGTAATCCTGTTTTTCACTTTGGACCCAATTTTTCTATGGACAAAATTTGACTTTTTGGCTTATTTTGGTGTCATTCGAAAAGTTATTTAGTTACCTTTCAAATGAGACCAAGATTACACAAATCCGAGGTGATTTGGGAAAGATATGACCAAATTACTAAAGGGTGTCAATAAAAGGGAATAGCGTTTTTTAGAAAGTCTCAAGGTTGATTAGTTTTAAATTTTAGGAAAATAAGTTTGTTGTTTTAGAAAACTTAGCTAGCAAGTTTTTCGGATTTTAGTAATTTTCGGATTTTCTGTCCAGAATTACAAAAATACCCTTTTTTGCTCTTTTCTTCTATTTTCTTTCCAGATTTATAATACCCTTTTTGGCTCTTTTCTTATATTTTCTCATCTTTTTTTGTTCTTACTCATACTAACCTCTTTTGTTAAATTCTATTATCTGATTTCTTGGCTATTTGTGAATTTAAATTCCATTCTTGATTTATAATACCCTTTTTGACTCTTTTCTTCTATTTTCTCATTTTTATTTGTTCTTTCTCATACTAACCTCTTTTGTTAAATTCTATTATCTAATTTCTTGGCTATTTGTGAATTTAAATTTCATTCTTGATTTATTTTACTTTCTCATACTTTATTTTAAATTATTTAAGGCCATGGGATTTATTCTACATCAATTTTTGGTATCTTCCCCTTGTACTGCATCAAAGAGATAAAGGAAGAAGTTATGATTTATGTTGTGGTATCAAAAGAAATTTCCCCTAAAACTGTTCAATCAATTTCACCCGGGGTAGAATCCATTTTGAATGAGTTTAAAGAGATGTTTCTTGAGGATTTACCTAATGAATTACCACTTATGCGTGACATACAACATGCTATAAATCTAGTCCCAGGAGTGACTACCTAATCTAACTCATTATAGAATGAATCAAACTAAACATGTCGAGCTGAAAACGCAAGTGGATGATTTATTGCATAAAGGATTCATTCGAGAAAGCATAAGCTCATGTGCCGTGCCTGCTCTCCTTACACCGAAGAAAGATAAATCTTGGAAAATGTGTATGGATAGCAAAGCCATAAATAAGATCATGATACGATACAGATTTCCCATTCCTAAGGTAGATGACATGTTGGATATGATGGTTAGCGCCACAATATATTCCAAAATTGACTTAAAAAGTGGTTACCATTAGATTAGAATCCGACCTAGGGATAAATAGAAAACTGCCTTTAAGACAAATGATGGGCTTGATGAATAGTTGGTCATGCCCTTTGGTCTTTCTAATGCACCAAGTACTTTTATGAGGATAATGAACAAGTATTAAGACCATTTATCGGGAAGTTCTTGGTAGTTTATTTTGATGATACTCTGATCTATAGCACTACCAAAGAACAACATCAGAAACACCTTAGAAAGTTGTGTATTCTCCTAAGGAGGGAGAAACTCTTTGCAAACCTTAAGAAGTATGCTTTTATGACACCACAAGTTATATTCTTAGGCTTTGTAGTGTCGGCACAAGGAATGTCTGCTAATCCTAACAAGATCAAAGCAATTACAGATTGGCCAGAACCAAAGAACATTCATGATGTTAGGAGTTTCAATGGTCTGGCTACCTTTTATAGGCGGTTCATTTGCAGCTTTAGTACAGTGATGGCTCCCATTACTAATTATATCAAGAAAGTGGAGTTCTCTTGACTAAAGTAGCTGCAAATGCATTTGGAGACACTATTTACTACCATAAGAATTTGTCTTGTTCTTTGATCATGAGGCTCTGAGGTATTTAGAATCCCAGAAGAATCTTAATTTAGGCATGCCAAATGGGTAGAGTTTTTTCGGGAGTGATGAAGCCAAATCTCGACTCGCCAAGAGGGTCTCTTGGTCGTCCTCGATCTAGGATCTTCGGATTAGCTTCACCTGCAATTACATGATTAAAAGCATCGATGTGGCGCTAGCCTACACCCCTCTAATGATCAAATTAGTCTCAGATCAAAAAAGTATTTCTCAGTTATCTCATTTGGATTTTCTCTCTTTCCCTTTTATAAATGGGTGTTTTCTATTACAAGTCCGTTACCTCAAAATCTGTGTGATCATGTGACATTGTCAGGAATATACCCTAAGTTAGGAGAGGCATGGGCACGGGTTTAGTAGGGCAAGGCTTGCCCGCTCTTACAATCGTTTTTCACTTGTTTCGCCCTCAGCCATGGTCGCTCAATATAACGATAGGGTTTGCCTGTGGTGCTCGGTCAATTATACGACTCTCAGACTGTCATTTGGTTCTTGGTCAGTTGTTCGCTTGGCTTGTTGTGCTTCACTCCTGACGCTCAATCGGATCTTAGCTGGCTGGGTACTCATGTGGTCCTATTGGTGGTCTGGTGCTTAGTCTACATGGTCATTGGTTTAACCCAGGTGGGTCACCCGGTTGATGGATTGAACCAGGGTGGTTCGTTCAGCCGGTCAGCCTGGGCTAGATTCCTCGTCATCAATTGCCCCCCCATTCCCTAGTCCATTGGTCTGATTAGACATTAGGAATCCAAAGCATCACCCGAGACGATAGGCATGTCGTTTAAGTTTCGCCTTTATTGAGCCCCGCGTCATTAATGACGGCACGACGCTTTGCATTCGCTATCATTTTCCCTCGAACCACATGCTCATCCGACGATGACGTGGGGATTAACTTGGGTCATTCGACGGTCGGTGTGGTGATGGGAAAGCCTATAAAGGTTGCCCATCCCTTCAATCTATCCATTTGCATTTGAAGTCTTTGTTCCTTGAGTTCTTCCTACTCACATCCGACTCTCTCTCAAGCAGTGTTTGTAGTGCCTTCGTCAACTCGCTCGTCTGGAGGTACCACACTAACTTTGCTACTTGTTTTTTCTGTTAATCGTTGTCTTTCTCTCTTTTTTTTAATTCTTCTCTTTTTTCATTCTGAAACACCCACTTGGCCCCCCTTTTTTTAATTATTCGTGGCAATCATCTACCCTCCTTTGCTTTTAGCTTATATTTCTTCATTATCTGACCCTAGATCTCATCGGGGCTCCATTAGGGTTTCATTTAACCCGTTTTTGTTTCTTTCTCTATACTCGTTAGTTTCCGCCTAACTTGAATGTCCTCTCGGATGAGTTTTATTTCCTCAATCGGATCTTCGACGAGCTCCTAGGTGTTCTCAGTCCCTTCGTCGGCGTTATCCATGCCCTCGGCTATATGAATATCCATTCCGAGTCTTCCAAGTTTGTTATGGCCCAAGACTACAATCTTGTTAGAGAGGACACCCCTGATTCGGCTCAGCCCTTGAAACCCTCCAGATGATCCCATTTCGCCATTCCTTACGCTGCCCATGAGGTCTCATCTACGGTGTCCAAGACTCGACTTAGGGACCTTCGCCAGTAGTTCGCATGTCTCCAAAAATGAAGTCTCTGTCTACAAGCAAACATTAGAGGTTGGTCTCCATTTCCCAATCCCGTTGTTCGTCCGTCAATTGTTAACTCATCTCCGCTTCACCCCGAGACAGATCATGCCCAACAGGTGAAGGATCTTGATCGCATGCATGGTCTTATGGTTCGCTTATAGCAACGGTCAAGATCACCTGACCATTCTCGAGTTTCTTTACTACTACAAGGCAGTGGAGTTTCACTCGGGTTGGTGGTACTTCATCGCTCAGACCCCCGACTGAGCGTTGATTACAAGCCTTCCAACTTCAAACAAGGGTTGAAAGAAGAGGTTTTTCTTTGTTTTTGAGGACAAATGGGAGTCTTACCCATGACATGCGCCTCTCAACTGAGTCCACACTGTCCCCAAGATATGGGGAGAGCCTCGTGGGACAGATAATTTCCTTTGTCATCCCTTGTGTACTTCATTCTCAATTGGGATAACTCAATATTGACTGTCGCTTTTATTTTTGTAGTTTGGGCCGAGCGGCCACTATCCTAGGCTGAGCTGACCAGGCTTGACCATTCCTTCGTGTACCCCGTCAGGGATTACTCCTTGGTAATGAATCTCGAATCTCTTTCGTCTTATCTGTTGGGTCTCTAGCTCCTTTCTTCTGGGCCCTCTAAGGGTCTTGTTAATCTGCTAGGTTGCATTCTCTCTTGTACTTAAATTTTTTTATGGTTCTAACACATTTTGCACTACTCTTTTCAGACATGTCTGCACAAACGTCAAAAGCTTCTTTGGCCAGAGTCTCGGCGAAGAACCCTATTGCCAGTTCCCATTAGTGTCCACAGTTTTCCCACCATCGCTCGGACAAGAAAGGCAAACCGGGCAAGGCACCCACTACAGTTAGTGCCCCAACCACTTTAGTTATTCCATCCATCATCGACCTGGAGGTGGCTTTGGAAGTTGCACCCTCGTTCAACAAGTGCGAGGCCGACCTCCAGTTGTATGTGGCAAGCAGGTCATCTACCAAGGGCAAGGAGAAAACCCATCCATCCCTTCTCCAGGATGAAGACCGAGCAGTGTCTCATTTGCGCTTAGTGCTCTCTAACGGTGAGGTGGAGAGCTTCAAGGGCACTGGCTCGAGTGCCCTGGCGAGAGTACCTTCTTTGATCTGAGAAAGGTAAAAAAGTATCCCCTTATCTTCTTCGACATTTGTCATTTCATTTTTCTTTTATTCATCTTTTGCTAAACATCTGTTTTTTGGCTTGCAGGTGTTGACAAAGGTTACGGCTCTCTCCAGCCGCCAGCTCGGTTCGGAGGCCTACATCGGCAAACTTCGAAAGAAGCTTGCTGAGGCTGATGTCGATCGATTGGCACTGACAAAGAAACTCGCTGAGACGAAGAACGCATTGAAGGGTATTGAGGCGACCCCGGAAGAAGTCCGAAAGCAGCTCAAGGGAGAAAAGGCTGTGACAGTCGTGCTCCAAAGGTCTTTGAACGACCTAAAGGGGGCTTGGGAGGTCGAGAAGGAGAATGTCACCAATGAAGCGATCCTCGCCTTCCAGGAGTCTGATGCATTCGACGATGCCACCTTATAATATTTCATTAGTGGCTTTAAGACTCTTCGCCACCAGATCCTCCGAGCATACCCGAACCTCGATCTTTACATGTTCAAGGCCGACGCTGAATCATTGTCGGCTGGGCCAGAGGCGAAGACGAGGGTTGCCGAGGGGGAGCCCAAGAAGGATGACAGCATTTCTTAAGGGCAAAGCCTTTTCTTTCTAGTTATTATGTAGGCCGAGGGCCATTTTTGTTGTTCATTTTCTTTTTTGTGTATATAGGCCAAGAACCGTTTCATTGTGTTAATGAAAGCTATTTCCTTACTTGACGTCTCGCTAAATGTTTGTTTTCTTTTATTCAATATGCTCTTTGCTCATCCGTAGTCAGTTAGTAGGCCGCTTGTAGGCAAGGTTCAAAATGTCGATGTCGGTGGAAATATCGGTCAGGCCAAAATAAGACATCAGAAATGTCGGAAATATCGAAAAGAAATATTGTAAAAATCGTGGAAACTTAAGAAGCATATTCTAATTTAACTACATAATCACCAGGAAACAAATAGAATCATTAGGAATGATAGCTTATTTTAATACACTTGTATTTTAATATTATTTAAAAATACACATGCATACATAATGGTTGACAAAAATATTATAATCTAACTGTATAAACATATGGGAACAAGTAGATTGTCTTCATTTTCTTCCTTCTTATCTTCAACTTTCTTCCTTTCCCTCCTTTTACTTTCTTTGAAATTTATCGTTTTTTATGTCATTTTTTATCATAACACAATGTTGATATTAGGCAATAATACACTGTGAAAGGATAATATTCACTCAAACACATCGACATTGTACAACATGTTGACCAAAAAAATGAATTTTTATAATGTACTTAATATTTCGTATCGGTATAAGAATATATCATGTCGATCCTGGTAGACATGGACATATGTCGGACGATATTTAAGATATTTCGAGATATTTGTTACCATGCTTATAGGGCGTCTATAGGACACTTTTAGAGCAATAATCGATTTCCAGACTTAGTCGTTTCCATGGTTAGTCAACTCCCACAACACGGGACTCGTAAAAATTGGTAGACCGATGGTTGTTTTTCGAATTTAACCGTTTTCATGATTAGTCTGTCATTCCGACACCACTTGGAAGTTGTTGTAAATCGTTTTGTAAACTGAGGGTCGTTTTACTGGACTTAGTCCATTTTTCCAACACCGATCGGGGTTTGTTATAGATCGTTTTTATAGACCGAGGGTCGTTTTATTGAAATTTGT